>JAGVSQ010011847.1:0-11991 GCA_022683975.1 Rhyacophila evoluta | reverse complement strand
TTTATTCGATACACGTGTGTTTTAAGGAAACTTATCCATGACTGTGCAAATAAATTATGAAATAAATATTTTTTTTGCCATGATCGCTCCAAAAACGGACAAATGCATCCATACAGCTTGCCAATGTTTTGACATATTTTTCCATAAGAATTGGTTGTCAGAAAATTACTCGACCTAATAGGCATCCAGTCTCGCATTTCAGATCAGATTTTTTGAAAGCTTTCATACATGCGAATCGATCTTGCATTCTTCGAATACGAGGCTTGCGTGTTTTTTTCTACGCTATCGGGGGGGCTATAAATTTTATCCATATAAATAAATGTATAGATGCATTCATAAATAAATCCAATACTTACGAGAGAGAATACCAGAGAGAATACCATTCACAACAATAGTTTAAGAAATATGTATTATGATTTCATATTCCTTTCAAACGAGAAGCATATGAATCTCCATGAGTACGTATTACCAACCTATGAAGCATCTAGTGATTTTTTTTTAATTTAAAATTGGTTTATTTACTTTCGATACGTGAAACCGTATATTCGTGATTGCATATATATTTCTGAGAGAGAATGAATTATTAGATTATACATAATGTCACTTCTTGCGTTTGTCGATATCACTAGAAAACTACTATAAAAATAAATAACTTCCTATAAATATTCAAGAAAAATAATGTGACCGGGTGATCAGTGTATTCGCTTTGGTAAAAGAAGTTGTGAACTTGAATCCTAGAGCTTAATAAGAATCTTTTCAATTTTAAAATACAACACTGAATAACTAATAAAATTGCCAGTAAAACAATTTTTTTGGAGCTGATATCTGTGCTTTAGAGTAATTAATATGCTCTACTTCTTGAGTGAACAATGAAAAAAATATTTTTTAATAACTTAAAATAAAAAATCGGTTGTTCATGACTTTAGAATCATCATAATAAAATAAAACATGGCCTTAATCATGTATTGAAATATCTTGCGGTATTACTAACGTTCGTATACTCTCGTATTAACATACGCATAGAAGAGGTCGTAGATTCGGGACATTAAACCTGATCGCGGTCCCATTTAGACGCCAAATGACGAATACAAATTTACTATTGTGGGATACACCAGAGACTGTTTTACGATTCAAGGAAGCCTTACACCATCAAACATACCACCAAAGTAATTTATATACATAGTTTACTGGTAGTTTATTTTATTGGTACAACTCTTTAGTAAAAGTTAATTAATGAATTGAATGTTGCTAACATTTGAAATAAATTGTTTAAAACTCAAAAAAAATGTTCATTATGGAATACAATTGCGTCGACAACAAAAGGTGCCACTATTTATCAAATTCTTATCAAAACTGGAGACTTAATAAATTAAAGAGCTGATTTAAGGCCAATTTTCAATAAAAAAAACTAAGATAGGTATTATATCGCCATACTCCAACACCCAACAAAATGCCTACTATTTACAATAAGCGTTCGTTGATCTATAACATATATTTTATATGACATCAACAATAAATGATAGCTCGTATATGTATCATTTAAATATATAAATATAAAATATGGTGCTTTTTTTAGTTGTGACAACAGCTACTGTCAATATTCAAATGTCTATGGAACATTGGTAATGGTGTTAGTATTAAGAAACCACTTCAGTATAAATTCTTGTCTACTCAACAGCCGATTTATTAAGCGCTTTGAAATGGTAGACTGCGGCTCATAATTCCGTGTTCGTAAAAAAAAATGCCAATATTTCAGAAGTGAAAGTATTTTTTTGTATAAATTTAACTACGAAAATGAGTCTTTATAGTTCGTAAATTTGTAAAAAATAGTTATCTTTACGACTAATTAAGGTAAAAGAGTGTTTTTAACAACAACAAAAAATAGAAGGAAATTACTACAGAAGACATGGAAATTTTTACCGCATGTAAATAAAATAAAATACTCCCATATGAAAATAAAATCAGTGTGTATTATTTTAATAAATTTGTAAGATTAATTCAGTTTCATATGTTGGTATGCTTGATGGGATAACATTCAAATGCACATCGTTTTGTTATACAGCGTAGGAAAACGTAACAGCTCTGTTTATGAGAAGGTAGTTCTTATTGTTATGTCTTCTGTCTATGGTATTAACATATACACTCAAATAACATATAAACCAAAATTATGCTGGAAGGACGCTAAGTGAGCGATAAAAATGTACATGCGTAGCGTTTGAAATATCTGCTAGTAACTTAATTACTTACAAAGTTTATTTATTTATTGTTTTATAATATGAGTATTTTAATACTTAAGAAAGCAAGTCTTTACTGAAGTATTTTTCTTTTAACTGTGTTAAGTTCATCTAAAAAACTACTGAAGTTTTGGGTTATATCTCACAAAATAAATCGGTACATTTTTAGTTTAGGTGGAAAAAATGTATTTTAACTGCATTTACAGCTCAAAACGGCCAAATTCATACTGCTCGAATGTACTGGATTTGAAATATTAGCGATTTTTATGGGCGAAGTTTTATTTTTTCCAAATAAACAAGTACTAAACACTTTACCTTAATGTAGATTTGTGTTAAAGGTTGCTAATTGCTTTAAAATGTAAATGTAGACGAGTATCACTAATATTTCCGCAAATAACGACATTCCCCGTATTGTCTTCTAAATATCACCGTCGTATACATCTAATTATTTTTTTCCAAAATTTTCGGGTGATTATGTCATTACAGAGCTTACTGCCAAAGGTTTTAATTTTACAGCTGGTGGATTTTTAAAACATAAATAATATAAAAAGTCAAAAAATATTTAACAAAAAAAATAATGCAAATTTATATAAAAAATCACACGTATCATATGAAAATTCATAACTTATACTAGGTAGAGATATATTATGACAAGCCATATAATAAATCCGTCGAGTAAACCTTAATATATTCCTCCGGTGTAGCATTATATAATCTTTCCTGTACTAAAATACGTGAACGTTCAGGCCACTACGCCTGAACGTCGTAGCAACGTAGCACCGTAGGCCGGCTACAGCAGATGCTTCTCATATTCCGTCTGACAATTGCCATTGGAGAGTGCCTCCCATCGAACACTCAGCACTGTAAGTACGCCAAAAGCAAACACTGGAGATCAACGGCATCTGGCGGATCCCAACAGTAATAATGGCGTGGAACGTGTGTACATAATGTGTAACGGTCCATTCTCTCAATTTTCATCCCTTTTATAAATCATCATTTTCGCAGTTTCTTTACTTTATACGGAATAAGAAAAATAACGGTTATTATGATTTCTGCTTTTCTTGCGTCCTTTTAGTGGTCCCTTTAAGGATAATGTAATAAAACCTTTTTTATATTTATTTTAATGGACATAAAAGAGATAATGTTTTTCGGATCAGAAAACATTCTGAAATATTTCTGAAATAATTGGAGACATTTGGCAATCTTCAGCTTGACCAATTTTGTAATAATAATTCCACATATAACTTTATCTCAAAAAATAATATATTTATAAAATTTAGGAGTCCGTATCTTGCTAATAAATACATAAAATCGTTGGAAAATGTTTCAGTTTCGAACGTATTCCAGTTCAGTTGTTTTCACAGATAAAATAACCACTAATAAATGTAAATATGTTATTAAATCTTTGTTTTAATTTATACAGTACACGGATAATACATATAATTATATGACTTATGTGTCTGTGATTATTTATGTTAACTGAACGACGCTATTTGTTCAACAACTAACTACTCATAAATTGATGTCTTATTTTTTGAAATAATAATATGAACTCTCTTCTACTTTCACAGTCGCTGGTTTTAATTCCAGTGTTGTCTAGATTCCTTGAGATGTGTTACATTACTTTTAGTTTTTAAAGCTTTCTTGTATTAGAGTTTCTTTGAATGTACAAATACGTAAGCACTGTTAGCTCACAATTATTGAATACTGTACTTGCGACACAATAAGACAATGCTTTGGAAACTACCATTGACACGTTCAATTACGTTTTATCCCAGTATTTTAAAAAAAAAGGCACTGTCTATTCTTTCTTTCCTTTGAAATTTCTGCGAGTATCTTTTATACACTGAAAAGGAGTACATGACCAGCAGCCAAGTTATTAGTGCAAGTGTATCAGAGTGTGCGAGTTTGTATCCCACGGGAGTAGAATTGGAAAGTATATGACTGGATACACAATGGATTAACCTATTTAAAATCAATCTCCGTAAAAATCTCCTAATATAAGTCGTAACATCGTGTTGATCCATTTTTGCATGTATTCTATTTATGAAGCGGACATCATTACGTTGCCGAGATTTACAAGCTCTACATTCCCAGATAACATGGTACATAATAAATATATATCAGAATAACTTGCTATATTTTTTGAGGACAAATACGTTGACAAAATTACAGATTCGACATTTTTTTAATAAAATAATATCACAACGCAGCTCGGAGGCAGCGCAATCACGACTGGAGATGAAATTTCGTGCAAATAAAATTGGATTAATTGTATTTTTTCAGTCGTCGACGAGGCGGTTTTTTATTATTAAACAACGTGTCCATTATTTTACATTTTTTGGGTTTTAAACAAATTGTTATTCAATCGCTCGAAGCTTTTTGATAACATACGTAACATTTTATAAATACACATCTGTGGTCAAAAAAGTTTTTTTTAAATGTTAAATAAAGGTTTAAAGGTCCATTCTCATTTATATTTTGCCCGTAATATTATCATCAAAATAACCACACATATTTATATATATACGTATTATATAAATATTGTCACTTTTGTAATGTTTGTAAAGTCTTCTATATATATATATATATATATATAAGTAAAGCAATTTTATTTCTTCTTTTTCGGCATTTTTTAATGTAATTTTTTTTCCGATGTCCACCCCGATAACAGCAGCAAATGAAGATTATGATGTGTAGATGTCTACTTCAGAAATAGAGTTCATATGAAACTCTGCAACGTCAATTGATGCTTCGACAGACTTTTTCTACATGAATTGGCTGTCAATAAATTCAGTCTTACACATTAAAAAGATGCTTAAATTCTAGCAGCTTTGGCTCTAAAGCGCGTAAGCTCACCTTGCAGCCATTGAAGGCTGTAATATATACTAAAAGTATACAAATCAAAAATCCTTTTCCTTTCATGTACAAAAGGCTATTTAGCAATACCACGGCATCACAGTGTATATCATCTCAACAGGATCTTTGCCGTTTAGCATGTGTTATTATAATTATTAGAATGCTCATCCACAAAGTCAAATTTATGATATTACTTATACAATACTGTGCATGGTTAAACATAACAAGGGTGACAATATGAGTTGTCTTTGGTTTTAGGATGCGGCCCCTTTATGTAATATAAATGGTATTTATTTTACTGTTCTACGCTGGAATTAAATTCAACATATATTAATCCAATTGGAATAAAAGCCAAAATTTATTTCATACCCAGAATGATTCAATCGATGAATACATTTATTTAGATTGTTTGCAATGTGGTAATACTAACTTTATGACACACCTTTCTCTATTATAGATTAAAAAGTTTGTATTTATTTAAGTCACTGCCATATATTTTTTTTTAAATACCTAGTTTTGTACAGCATTTCAGTTTCTTTTTGTTAAATTAAGTAATACGGTTGATCTAGAAAGGGTCATCAAAATGACACGTGAATATTTTTACGACACCGTTTGCGAGAAGTTTTTGTGTCAGGCAGACATTCGCATGCATTATGTGTGGTAATTCAAATATTGAACACATGCATTTGTAAAAAAAATACATAATAAAGCTATTTCATTCAATAGTTCAGAACCAAAAACTCCAAATTTAGATCCCGAAGACATAAAACACCAAAACGTTTTTAGTATGCGCATGTATTTCAATGCAGAACGTATGCTTCTTAAGTTGAGTGAAAAGCTTTACAGTTATCTTCAAAATAATCCGCCAAGATAAATCTTCCTAATGTAAAAAATCATACAAAAAAAACACATAAGTATAGAAAAACCGATACTTTTTCCAAAAATATTTTATTTTAAACACATACTGTATTATAAATTTCAAAAAATATTTATTTAAATTTTTAAGCTATTATTATTGTTGATTTTGTCACTATGAAAATACATAAAAAAAACAAATCGGAATACAATTCTTGCATCCGATTTGAATTTCATAAATATTTTCTTCTTTAATACACAGATAGATAGATTCACTAACAAGGATTCTGCCATCCACTCTTTAAATTGAAATGCATGGTTACTTTAAATCACAACACATTATGTTTACTAGAAAACTATTAATTATATTACATAATATACATTTGTAATAGGAGTTCATAGCCATATTTTGTTCGCGAAATTATATAGTACGGATGTTTCATTATATTTTTCATCCACTTTACTTTTGCTTACGCATAGTTCGGTGTTATTAAAAGTAATATATAGATATTGGATGACAAGTATTTGCCGGAAACTTGGCTCGTGTACCTGTTTGTTAGTTTACCAGCCGATATAAACTTTCATCTCAGAGTTGTGTTCGCCAAAATGGACTTATCATCATTCCGCCAGGATTGCGAGAGATAAAGACGCCGGAGCGGAAGCCTCCTCAGACCGTGACTTCACGGCGTCGCGGCGCGCTTGCACGGACGCCGAGCTTCGAGCTTTTATTTACTGTCAAAGTTTGCCAACAATAAAGCTCTACGACTCAACGAATTTGTATGTGGGTACATGCCGAGTTTAATGAGCGCTTCCTTATTTGGGTCAAGGAAACACGCTGTTAGATTTATCTAGTTAAAACTTTGATCTCATCCGTTGCATGGAGTGTACCTTATTAATTCTATGCTTTCTAAGTTTATTCAAATATACATAATATTTTTTTACTTGATTGGATATGACACTAATATATAGTTTCAAATTTTAACAAAAATATAATTATAAATATAATAAAAATCAATGCAAGAACCATCGACACTAACTATAGATAGTACTTTGTGTAAATTGCCTAAAAAAATATGCAATTTACACATTAACAATAATATAACAATAATATAATTACTCTCAATATGGAATATTATTGGTTAAATTTTAACAATATTTTTAATGATATTTACCGTTCTTCCAACTAGCAATAATTTGTTATTTTCACTATCAAATCGAAAACTTTCATATCTTCAGTTTATAATGATTTTGCCTTACTTTTTTGAAATCTTCAGACGTTATATGTGAACAATATTTCAAAATATAACATATTTTTCTCAACACCGACCTTGTTATATCATAACAAAACATACAGGTTTAAATTCAGGAATTGTTAGAAAGCGAATAATAAATATTTATTTTATGTTTAGTTATAAAATTTCCTTTTTGAAAATATATGCCAGTTATGATTGTTTTCTGAAATAATGAATTTTTATTTTTTAATTTAATTTTAATTGCATATTCAGTTGTCATTTTGTTTATGAAATATATTTTCTAGAACGTTTGTATAATATTGGTAAATATATTACAGTTAATTATCACAACATGTGACTTTCCGCTTAAAATACCATAAAATTAATTTAACATTGTCAAAATTACCTTACATCAAAATTAAATTTTTCATGCAATATTGTTGAAATTAGTAATTTAATCGTCTTAATATTAGCTACAATTCAATTAAAAATATGAATTGTAATTATCTAATACCACTTCAATGCAGCCCTTTCAACAATACTTAATTAATTCTATTTAACAAATTTTATTAAGCCTATTTTATTTATTCGGCTAAATATTAATTATTTCCTCTTGAAAATATTTATTTCAAATGATATATTTTATCAAAAGAAACTCAGAGCTTTCAAATTTTCAAATTTGGAAACAAAAAGCTCATTACCGTTTTACATGGATGATGCGATAAATTTATTTTTGTTTTTAAATACAACAAACATATTCCACACTTTTTGTTTTATGTTAACATAAACATAATTATTTAATCACTTTGTTTTCATCATTATATAAATTAAATATTAATTACGGCTAGAATGCCAGAATTGGAAACAGCCTGTGGGTCGATTAGAGTTAAATTTTATCGTGACCACGAGCCGCAATTTTCTTTAAATGCTTTTAATATATTGGCCGCAGAACCGCATTAGTGTGAAATTATGGTTGCAGTTAAAATGCACACGTTTTACTCTCATTAAATTATGATTACGCTGTTAGGAATAGCTTATTTGCTATAAAACGAACTCGTAGCTTGCCAATGTATGCACAAAGTCCCGAGAGAGTCACGCGTTGTTTCTATATTTCGTCATTATTTATTAGCGCACTTTGGAATAGTGAAACAAAAATAATAAACAATAAATAAACAAAACAACATAGTTATTTTCTCGCTTATGCATTGATGTTTTATATAAAACAGCGGATGGAAAATAATGACATAACAAAAATGTTTTATTTTTTTATCATCTAAACTTCCAGTTCAAGTCGAATTTCATAAGATTCAAAGAATGATTTTAACCATGATTTATTCATTATCAGCCATTTACTAAATCTACAGAGCATAAGCTTTCCATCAAAAATACGATATACAAAACCATTTGAATTTAACAACTTCCACATGGATCAGTATAAGGTGACCTTATATATAGCTCAGGGTTAAAATACTAATATTATTTGTGAAAATACTTTAAACATATTTTTATACAAATAACGCAAACTATTCGTTATTTTTATATTACACATTTCAGATGATATTTATTGTAGTTGAAAATCAATTTGTTTCAAGTGGTACAAATTATTGGAACTGTATTGTTACATACGTTATGATATTTGAAGATGATATATTAGTAACATTAAAATTATTAAATCTTTACCAAAACCGAGTGATTTATGATAGTGAATCGAATCATTTGATTGAATTCGTTTAAATTTCAGAATAATAAATTGCTGCCAATCATTCAAATATTTCTAGCTAGGAACAAAATTTCGTGCTAACGAAGTTGTTAACGGTAAAAATACTGAAATTTTTAAATTTAATTTTATGAGGGTTTTGAGCGAACGAAATGTACTTTCAGAATATTATACTTATACGTGTATCTGTTTTAAATAACAATTCATATTTCCGTGTTGAAAAATAATTTATCAATTCATCACTTAAATGGTATCATCACTATAATCTTTTCATGTGCAATTTTTCATATTTAAGATACCTGTATTTTTAAATTTCACATTTTTTTTCATTCGCAATAACATGATATTTAATACACTGCGTGTTTTTTTTGTTAAAAAAGAAAAAAGCAAAAAGCATTGACCTTAAAACACTGTGGCGTTCGAAATTTACTAAATTTCGAAAGTTGTTCCGTACTTTAGTAAGTATCTTAGTTTTCCGGCTCTTCGAGACTTTCCCAAATACCTATCTTGTGTCTAAATATTTTACCAAGGAAAACCAATTCAATCGATTCTAACAATATTAGCCTAGTTCAAAACTCCTTGACATCATTTGCTCTGGTATGCTAAAGTATTTGATTATAAATTATAGACTCGTCTTCAAAGGAGCAGATCCTTAATCAATAAGACTTCAAAAATCATTGCTAGAGACATATATAAAATGTATGTATCTATTATATATAATACATATAAAAATATAAGTTATGAAATATATTTTAGTTTTTTTTATTGTACCAATTTTGAGGCATTCTACTCAATCTTTTGGTGTATTTTTATCGTTTTTATATTTGAAAATACAAAAATAAACAATTAAATTACTTTTTAATGTATACAGAAAATAAAAATATATGCAAATATTATAAAACTTTCCATATTAAAATTCATAATATTTACGTAAAAATCAATACGCTAAAGTTTATACGTAAGTATTTATTAATATTATTTTACTTATATTTCCATTCATAGAAACCAACGGGTTTCCAAAGTGGTCTGTCTCGTGTTCTAAGAGTCCGTGCAACTGCTGAGGTGGGCCATGGCAACTTAAACTTAATTTGATGGTCGGCGGACAACGACGGGGAGGTCCACGAAAGACTTACATTTGCGTGCTAAAAAACGAGAAATCCTAATTTTAAGGCGAATATTGAATTTTACACCACCTGAGTACGAAAATAAAGAGTAAAATACACCGAAAAGTCTCCTTAATTCTGGATGAATGGACGAAAATAGAAATCTTTATTCATTCGCGCGAATCTCGTTTTTTTTTATTATTTTTTACACGTAAAGAAAATCGAGGTCCGTGCATTATTATCTAATTTAGAGGCTTGCGACACAAAAAAATGAGCATTCATGATATTAACTTAGTGTACTAATTAGATTTTATAATTCTCTAATAAACAATCAAAACATCTTTTCATATTGTGGAAATACATATATTTTACATTCCAAATGATAATGGCTGAAAATTCAAATGAATACAAACTATCGTAATATACTTTATGTTTGTACAAACATTTTTTAGATCTCTGAAAAAAACATATCAAATTGCCAATAACACGGTTGCCTAATATTTTCTAATTTAGCCTTTACTCATAGAAACACGTGCGTAAGAATTAATGTTTACAATCGAGAGGCATATTTTTGTATCTCTCGATCCAACGTATTGCCAGGATCAACTCTGTTTGCTTTCACTCTAAGTGTCAATATGCTCTGTGTAATACTTTATTTACTTATGAAACTTGAAGCTTTATTTAAACAGACTGTGAGTGTTTTTGTTTACACGTGTGCGTATTTGCTCGTGTGTGATTACGATTTATATCAGGTATCTGCGTTAGACTCCCACGAATATATTTAAGCAAAAATATAACTAGAAACAAAAATTAGCTAAAAAAATATACTCAGACTTTTATCACCATTATCATTATCAACAGTACTGAATTCTACTTTTTTTTAACTCAAGAGATAAATTTAAATACTGATTTAGTATTTGCAGCTTACATTTTCTATAACATGCATTTTGAAAAAAATTAAGGTTACGTATTTTTCGTTTCTACGTGCAGTGTAATAATATATGGTAGTTCATGCCCTACTTCTCATACAATCTTAGAAAAACATCAACATATTTCTAATATATCACTCATCATACTTAGCGTCAATTAGTACGTAATATTTATTCTATTTGTCTACCGTATCAAGTAAACAAAGAAATTGATATTTTCCGCTGGTTATCTGACTTATTCTGTCGCCAGAAGTAATTTCTAGTAAAATAAAATAAGCGCCGTAGAATTTCGTCTGCTGGAGCACCCATCTCACTCGAAATTGGTGCTGTCTCGTGGCCTTAATATGTTTTTGATGTTATCACAGACTCGTTATCAAAACCATGCAAATTCAACTTCTGCATCTGCATAAAACGAGACAGCTTTCCAGATTCGTTTATTTAACTTCTTCATTTTGAGTATTTGCATTTATAAAGTAATTACGAATGTATTGCGAACTGAAAAATGACAAGCCTATCAATTCCATGTTATTTTGATTCATTCATTTTATTCGTATATTATTTAAAATATGTATACGGGAACAAAAATAGCGCATAACAAAGGAAATTGTGAATTTTGGTTGTAATAAATGATAAGTATTCTATCACAAAATGAATGCTGCATACAGATGTTTTTTAAATTTGGGATATCTGCTGAGTTCCATTAAATTAAATAAGTATTCAAGTTAACACTTTTTGAGCTGTCTTTAAATTTTAGAGTTTGAGTATTTGAACATATTCAAGAGAAAATTTACTTACTATTAGAATAAAGACAAGGTGTAATTTTTTTATACAATACAATTATATATTTCCATAAAAATATTATTTTTTGATAAATGTCAAATAAAGTTTATTTTGACAGGTGACTTTTGTTCATGTAACGTACGTCTATCACCAAGATTAGAATTTCAATAAAATATAAAAATATGTATAATGAGATTTGAGTATCAACTTCCGATCAGGATATCAATATACACACATCTAATATATAAAAGTCAAAATATGTATGTTCGTTCGTTCGTTCGT
>JAGVSQ010011846.1:0-11991 GCA_022683975.1 Rhyacophila evoluta | reverse complement strand
TTTATAATAATGTTTATTTATTGTTTAGAATGTTTGTGACACTCGATATTGATGACTAACTAAATTCACACTGAATCTATATAATATGGCTAAGATACAATTAATTTATATAACCGGCTGAATATATTTAATTTATATACACCACAAGCTAATTCTTGTATTAGTGAATATATCTAAATAAAATATAAATGTTCGTTTGTCAAAAATCTTAAATCCCCGAAAGTTCTTTACCGATTGCTTTGAAATTTCGACATAACGTTGCATTTAAATACACGCTTGTTTTAAATACTATATATAGATGTCATGTGACAAGTAAAAATCTTTTTTTTTAAAACAGCGTAATTATTTTTAACCAGACTGAGCCACAGCAGCGCGTGTCCGGGTACAGTTAGTATTCTAATAAGAGCTTTTATGCATGATATGTATACCATAAAATTAAGTGTTCTATATGGAATTTAATAATAATTGTACTCACTGTCGAACTACTGAGTATTAAACAAATTATACTAGTAAGAAATGACGTCAACTTTTCGATTTTGATATGGTTTAATTGGCACGTTCTCTAATCACTCAGAAGTTACTGGTTTGGATCTTGTAACTGCAAATCAAATCAACATCATTTAATTCGTGTTTAAATACGTAGTCACTAAATATATCGAATAATTTTTGACCTATTCATGCATCTAAATCAAAATACATAGCAAAAAAATCCATAAAAAACTCTCGTCAGGTAAGAAAATCGTTTTTTACACTAACTATTAAGGACTGATAAGTGATTAGAATGATAACAGACAGTTAAATGATCAAAAAAGCTGTCAATAATTACACCAGCGTTGGCAGTGACAGGACCCAAGTGTGAAACGCTTTGATACATTAATTAGCACATTTTATAGATGGCAAAAGATTAAAACAACAACGCCTAATCGTAAAGCAATAAAGCCTCCAAAAACAATTCGTTTAATTGCTATGTGTAGTCGAAACAGTTACTTTAAGGCTTTATCTAAACATTACTATCTCTATGGAAATTCCTATGGAATATCGTTATTAATTAGATTGTATTTGAAAAGCAATCATTTTTAATGAACGATTTTGATTTAATTTTGTACGTCTTTTAGCTAACGATTAATATTAAACATTTATTACTTCGTTGTCAGTTAAAGCTGCGGTAAATCATTGAGTTAATGTGCAGAGGTTTTTAGTTGGGCCAGTCATTGTCATCATTGGCATCTACAATATAATACAATTGACAAACTTCAAAAACGTCTCTACGTTAGTCTCGTGTAGGGATTGTGATCAAAAATTCTCGAGAAATTTCAAATACTGACTTTCGTTTGTTGAGAATCTCGGGGATTAAAAAAAATCACTTATTTAATACAATATAGATTGAGCGTTGTTAATTTGATTAGAAACAAGAACATTCTAAAAATATTACAGAATTTAGAAGTAGACAAACTAATAACATTTAATATTTAGTGAATGCCCTAACCTATTACAATAGTAGTGAAAGCCCTATATTAAGCCTTGATGGTATATCAAAGTTTTTATTCAATGCTTTTAAAGCTGATAATACAGAAATTAATAAAATGCCACTAAGTTAAATAAATATGTGAAATTAATATCATTGTAAAACATTTTGCAGAACCCAAATTGTTTTCAATGAGAACTTTGATAAAAAATATTTTTTTTATGACACCATGTTCGCTCTCAGAGTGTAGCATATGGATCTACACAAAGTAAATATATCCCTTCCGAAATTGAAGTGTATGTATCTCCGCAATGTGAAAACGTCTTAACAGATTATTTTTGACGAGAATTGTTTGTCAAACAATTGCTCAACCTAATGGGCAACCAGTTCTGCATTTTTAGATTTTTAAAATCCAACATATGTGGAATCAAGCTCCCATTCCCGGATTACTAAGCGTGCAAGCTAACCACTACATTACCGAGGAGACTATCGAATAAATAAAATTCAACTACCCGATAAAACTGTGACTAAAAATATGACTCATGGTTTCAAGTTAAAAATGCAGTTCCTTAAGAATAAGAGCATTGGCATCTTTCAAAGATATTTTGATGTTATTCTAAAGTAAAAAAAATACTTTTTATTGCTATTGCAAAACACACCGGTTATAGTAATCATATCATTTATTATTATATAGTAGTGTTAATATTTTTGTAAATGACACATGAGAAATGCCACCGATTTGGTAGCATTCGAGTGTAAAGTGTTAATATAATTTTCGTGTATATACCGTTTACTTGCGGTGTGCCGCGAAGTTTTGAAGACGTTAGTGTGCCGTAGAAGAGAAAAGATTTCGAAGCACTGCTTATATTATAGATCGCCCATTAAATACAAAAACGTCATAACTCAAAAATGGGCATTGTATTTTGAATTATTCAATAATATTACTCATTTGTTCATTGATTGTTGTAATGTAACATGAAAGTGCTTTTAAAAAGCAACTTCACTTTGTGACTTTTTCTCCGTCTATAATTATTATTGAGAGTAATTATTTGGGTTTCTTTTTGCCTTTATTTCCGCATAATGTCTGCAAAAAATCTAGTCCGGAAAAAATTAACTAATCCATTTGAATGTTATGTTATATGTAATAAACAAACAGATAAGTGAAACACTTACAAAAAGTAGATGTATCAATCTGTGAGGTGGTATTTAAAAATTACACCGTGACCGCTTGGGTGGAAATAATTCAGGTCAGTCAATTGAGTTGTTATGAAAGAAAATCATTCTTAAGAATAGTCTACTAGTAGCTTGGCTGTTCAATTTAAAACCCAATAAGAGTTTTAACTTAAAATATTCATAACGATCAGTAAATATGTTCACGTGTACAGAACTGACCTTAGGGTTGTAGATGTCCTGGGAAATTTCGGCGCCCCTTTTAATAATTATAAAAAATATATATGTAAATAAGTTTACTATCTAAAAGCGTAACGTACAGTGATTCCAACTACAATAATAAACTCCGTGCTAATTTATGCTACAGATTTGATAAACAAGTATCTTTGCGTGTGGTTAAAAGTGACATTCTCATATAGACATGAATCTGTCTTTTGTCATCTGAAAAACATTGGATTGAAATCATATTTCATTCATTATTTTCGCTTTTTATTTCTTTTGGAAAATCCTTGAGGGTGCCTTTAAGCATATGACCCCCCCCCCCCTCCTTCCCCCTTCCCGGACAACTGGTCGTTTTGCTGGTAAATCTCCGCAAGTCCTTCACCGATTGCTTTGAAATTTTGATACAACGTTGAATTTGAATACGCGCGTGGTTTATATATACCTACTATTATATCTTCGTATTACTGACAAAATTCGTCAGACAAAGCCTCTTTGTTAAAAACATTTTACGACAATTTCTATCAAATAATACATTATACCTTAAGAATTTGTCGTAAAATGCATTAAGTAGGGAGATCCAAACATTAAAACTCGATTATCTCAAAACTCACTTTTTTACTTTAACGTCTTTTGCCAGTAATACGACGATATAGATGTCACACATGTGACAGGTAAAAACGTATTTTTTTGAAAAACAGCGCTATTATTTCCAACTAGACTGAGGGACAGCAACACGTGGCCGGATACAGCCAGTAAGTACGAAATAAAATACGAGAACTTTTATCTTACGACAAGTAAACAAAAGTTTTAAACATTAATAAAATTAGAACTCTTTAAACTTTCAAATACAACTTTTTCGAAACAATATAATAGTGAAATGATTTAAACCATTTATTATACATTTTTCATATCGCCGTATTTAACAAAACATAATACAAGTATAAATAGAATTTAAACAAACAGTGGAGAGCTTTTGATTTATAAATTATTGACACGTTGATGTGTAGCTTTCGTAAGCCATAATCGATGTTTTATTGCTAAGACGGCGTATTGATTTCTCACACAGTTGTTAGTTAATTTTACTCGTTTATGAGTATGTACAATGGCTGCCTGATAATAATGATAACAATTATCACAGGGTGTATTGTTACAGCTGGGTAGAAATAATATAATTAATGCTGAAGTATTGAATGTAGTTTATTTCTAAACCAAATATTATAACGATTTTTTAAAAGATTAAGATAAATTGATATAAAATCAAATATTCTTCAGCACCATCAGTTGAGACGAGATTAACTATGCAATACGCACGTTGTCGTTTATTGCTGTTATATTTGTGACGAATTTACTTTAAAAGGTTGAGCTCGTTTGAAACATCAGTTTATTGTTTGAGGACTCTCAAAAACACCAAGTTAGACTTAAATTTTTGAGACGATGAGGTAATTTGCAATATGATTTTGTGGCAAGTATAGGAAATAAATTTATAGATTATTTACGTAAATTTCTTATTTAGCTGATTTTATTGAATTACACATTATAATTTACTCTAAATGTTTGTCATTAAAAATTAAATATATTTACCTACACAATAATTAAGCAAATACAGTTGAAATATCATAATAATCATCTGTATTCACTTTGTATGCGCAATTGTCATGTGTGTGGTCGACGTGTGTGCAATTGTGTTTCGCATTTGTCAATGCATTTGATTCACGTTTTAATGACTATAGATATACTGAAAGAAAGCTTTACACAGCAGAACTATTTAAAACACTATTTTGTATGGTAAATTTTTTTTATTAAAAATAAAATATACTAATGGATAGTTACATTAATATACTACGCAAATTCAGTTAAAATGTCGTAATATTTATCGATGATTAGTTGTTTATACGCGCAATTGTCACGTGTGTAGTCGACGTGTGTGCAATTACGCTGCGTATTTGTCATGTCATCAATGCGTGAGATGCGTTTGATTCACGTTTGTATGATTATAAGTATACTGAAAGAAAGCTATACACGTCAGAACTATTCAAAACATTATTTTATTATTGGTTAAAGAAACAGGTTAGGTTACAGTACAGGTTAAAATTACCAAAATCGCCCGTGGTAATGGATTTCTATCAATCGGCATCGGTTGAAAAAAAATATCATTCGTGTGTTGATACTATATAAAGTCATTTTTTATAATTCCGATTGAAATATTATTTTTCGTAATCAAGAGGTAGAAAATATTAATCGGTATATGGGTGCGCTGTTGAAACAATCGTGGAGGCCCTAGGCTCCCGCACACAAGAATAATGAGCTTGGCGGACGCCTACAGTGCCCGGTGTTAATATTGCCTCTGACAACCCGAAAAGAGGACATCTTAATAATGATATGAGGGATTTTTAACACTTCACTTTCGAACGGTTTACGACATAGATCACATATAGGATTTAATCCAAACACATAATTTAATGCGTTTTGTTCATAAATCAATACAGATTTACTGTTTATAATGTAATTATATATAATTATATTGGCTGAATATAAATACAAAATAAATTATGTAAGACAAAGTCAATTATAAAAATCGACTGTAGAAAGCAAAATGGATGTAACCCACATGGCAAAAAAAATACAGGAGGCACAAAAAACGTTTATTTAATGATTTCGTGCCAAAGTCGAAATGTTAAATATACGCAATTTTAAAGTGCGCAAAGACTACAAGTGGCGCTTTATTTACGGATTTTATATTTATTTTAAAAGTGATTTAAGAAAAATCAATAAAACAGATGGAAGTCCTTGTTCCTATGCGTAAATTTTGCGATTCCTCTGTATACCATTCAAACTTATAAGATAAATTTAGATATTAATTCCGTATTTACAGTTTAAAAAAATTTGATAGGATGTGTATTGAATTTTATATATTGGGATTATCCAAAAAAAATCTATCAACTGAAGATTACGTCCTGGGAATCAAGCTCGCATTCCCCGGATGATTGGCACACACGTTAATC
This sequence comes from Rhyacophila evoluta, assembly GCA_022683975.1. Classification (NCBI taxonomy): domain Eukaryota; kingdom Metazoa; phylum Arthropoda; class Insecta; order Trichoptera; family Rhyacophilidae; genus Rhyacophila; species Rhyacophila evoluta. Next base: position 6,132 of record JAGVSQ010011846.1, on the reverse strand, counting down.
TCTACGCTACCGGAGAGACAATAGAATATAGAAGTTTGAAAGGAATTTCAGCAAGCATGAAGGTTTTGATTATTTTTCAACATATTTCTTATCGTATATAGCTAACATAATCATGTGTTATCTGAGAGCTGAAAAATTACTTCTTCGTCACGTTTTTGTACCTAGTCTTAATCAAGTATCCCAGAATTCTGATATTTAGAAGTGATTTATTTATTTATATAGCAATATATCGGTAGTTGATAAAAATCATCCAATACTTATACTACACATACTACTAAAAAAAAAAAATATATATATTTAAAAAATCTCATTTTGTTTAGCAATTACGTGAAGAGGTTAATAAATATTAATAGGGATATTTAAATATATGGTTATATTATATGCACAGTGCGTGATACTTTCGTGGCGTATAGACAATATTAATAATTAAATTATCAAGCCAATTTCTTTATGCGCAGGCGCGGTAACGGCCAATCAAATGGAGTTTTGCCGGATGTGTTTCTTAATTCAAAATACGAAAAACAAAACACTAATGAAGGTGTTAAATGATAAACATGGCGGAAAGGGTAAATATTATGGCTCTCAGTTCCCGGATAATAAAATAAAGCCTTCGTCTTTTTTCGCATACAATTAACACTTTCTACACTACGATGTTTTTTAATTATGTACATATGTAATCGAAATAATATAATTTAATAAAATAAGGCAATGAATAACCTCAACAATGGTGCAAACATATTTTAAGAATATCTACTATTTCCCCGGTTAGTGTAGTTAGTAACGTGCGCGCCTAACAATCCAAGGAATGCGGGTTCGATTCCCCATCTGGTCGAGTTTTAAAAATCTGAAAATACAGCACTGGATGCCCATTGGGTTGAGTGATTGTTTGACAAACGATTCTCGTGAAAAATAATCTGTCAATACGTTTTCACATTGCGGAGATCCATATACTATACTTTCTTACTGGATTTCTCCACAATGTGTGGATCCATATGTTCCACTTCGGGAGCGAATATGGTATAAAAATTTAAAAAAAACTAAACAAATATATTATAAATGATGCGGCTACTAGTTTACACCAAGGACCAAGAAAATCTATAAACATTATAAAATTTCAGATGCCTATGACAATGACTATGTTTAAAAAAAGTCATTTATGTTTTATACCTGAGTGAGAATGAGTAATGATTGGTTATTTTTTATAAATGTCTAAAATAGATTCTGTCAAACTATGCTTGAATGTAATCTTTTTCTTTTCATATCTTTACTTTCAATTTTAATTATGTTTATAATATTTTATTTGCCCTATTTTTTTTTTTTAATAAACTTAATGAATACGCTTTTGCATTATCCAAGACCTTTATAATCTCAAATTCTAAGATGGCGTGAAACTTCTCGCTACCATTTCAACATTGTATCTTCACCGTTGATTATCACCATATTTTCTGCAGTAAACTTGATATTACAAATATTGTAACACGTATACACTTATCATCCAGTATTCCAGTGTATATTTAACCGCAACGTATGAAAAAAAAATCACCTTACAGCCACGCATTTGCTGACAGACGACGTATAAATTATATTTTCAATCGGCTCGATATTTTATTTCAATCTTTAAAATTAAACCTAATCATACAGCAGGGATAAATCTAATTTTCTCATTACGGTAAACAAGAATCTGAACCAGTGTTAAAAAAACTACAGAGATATAGACACTAGATATCTCTGCCATTTTAAACAGTCTTTTTAAACCCACATGCCCGAGTATTTCTAATCAAAACCATGTTATGTTGGATGGTTACTCCCATGAACCATTATTTTCTTTGAGATTACTATCTGCATTAGATTAAATCACGATCCAGCAATTAAAATAATTACAATTACCTGTACAAATAAAATAACAACGGCTCGTACCTCAACACCAACGTTGCAGATGTTTTTTTTGTTGTTTTTGTTTAATATATATTATAACAATGTTGTGTATAAAACCATAATTACTTAACTGTATGTTATTTAATGGCTGCAGTAGCTGAGTGGTATGATTGATCAATTGGTTTGCAAAACTCTTCGTCAACACATCATAACAAAAATACAATCTGGAGTAAGCGTTAATATTTTCTACCACACACTTTTAAACGTTTGCTTTTCGAAATAGTTTTCCATTCGACAAGAAAAATAAGTCAAAAAAAATTCTCAAAACATATTGTTTATTTGATTTTCAATTAAAATATATGAAACTTTTAAACAATGTGATTAATATCCTGTAATTCGCAACAAAATAGAAGTCATGTAGACTCTAATACACGTCTTAAAAATGCTCTTGATTTCTGAACAAATCACTTCACATTTTTTTTGCCACGATATACATATAATATAAAAACGTGGTTTTTGGATAAGGAAAAGAAACATCAAACAGTTTTGTTTATGTAATTTTCTAACACTTAAATATTTTTATATAAAGTGACATAGACTGAAGTCTTAAATAGAAAAATCATTGATTAATTCATATGTATAATATAATATATTTGAATTTATTCATTGTACAACATATATCTGAAAATTCATTCATTTAAAATTAAAATATTGTCTGTGAAGAGGAAGAGGACGAAGTATACAAACAACAAATTTTAAATGAGTCTCAAACTTATGTTGTTGTTTTTATCCAAATTCCAACATCGACTGAGCAATTTTAATTATCTCCGAAATTGGAGCATATGGATCGCTATAATTTCAGGACTTATTTATGACAGATATTTTTGTATTTATCATGAAAATTTGCTGTCAGCCAATTGCTCAACCTGAAGGACATCCAGTTTTGCATATTTGTATCTTAAAAATCCAGCAGCCGTGGAAGTCGAAGTTCTTAAACGTTCATGTAAATTTTTCAGATACCAAAAAAAATATTTATGTCATCTGAAAAATCATATATTTACAAATTATAAAAATAACTCTTTCTCGTCATCTTACAAGACTTAATGTGAAATACATCAACTTGTGATAATTAATTTTAGCATTGTCATAATTATAGATTTGGCCCTATCCAACTGCTTTTTGGCATGCTTTCTTATCGTAGCTTAAAGCTGAGGAGGAATATGTATTTGGCGACACATTTTTTAAGACTTATGCGTGATCTAATTAATAACTCTGCCATTTTAGAAAGTATTTGTCTGTACGTCCCTGATAATTACTTAAAAAATAGGTAACATCAGTTATTTTTTATCCCTAAATGTAGGACCATCCTGCCAGTAGTCATCACAATGCGGAGAGCAATGGTGATATTTAACGAGATCGCCTCGGATATTGATGTCTTCCACTTATATGATAGTGAATTTAGATGGATACTATTAAATACGTTATTAGACTAGGATCTATTTAACTTACTTAGTATTAAATTAACACTCTCTCCTTCCTTTTGTATTTTTCAAAGTGTCTCATTATTCTTTCTTTTATTTTTACAATATTGCATTCATTTTTCATGTGCTCACTTTTTAATATGTTTTCAAATATTTGTATTGTTATCATATTTATGTTGTGTTGTAAATGTATTGAATTGATAATTTGTAATATTACAAACTTTGGAGACATACATATATATATGAATAAATAAATATTTAGAGCAAAAACATTCATAATAAATAATTAACAGATTAATTAAAATGCAAAATGTATACTCAAATAGTGACTACATAATTTTATAATTTAAGTATCCGTGTCTAACCAAAGCTTTTGGTTAACCATCTATTAAAATTACGGTCTGCCATTTCTGTCTAAATGAATAATAATTCAGTAGACAGCAGAGCTTTTAAATTTATTGAAACGACGTAATGTTATCAACATATAAATTTGACTTGGAGATATAAATGATATAAAATAGCTTATGGTATTATATATGAAAAGTGACCATTGCAGTGACATTTTGTAATATAATACAAGTAATCAATGAAGATATGCCTCCTTTCCATGATTCACTGTGGATGCAATAAAGTGCAATTTTATCTCTGACAAGGAACACAACTATTTTCATTGATAATAATGCATTTCTTAGGCTTGCTAGAGATCTGCGGAGCATAAATGTTATAAAAAGATATAAAAAAAAAATATATTTCTTGCCAAGCTTTGGCATAACTAAAATTTAAATTTACCAAAAACCAAATACAAAATTAATATTTTTGACTGATGGTGCTTGATGGAAATTGATTTTAAATTCTAAATTATTTATAACTGGTAAACTTTCATGTGTGATAGATGGAAACATATGGAAGTTTACCAGTTTTAAATAATTTAGAATTTAAATACAAAATTGTATCGTTATAAGTTTAATTATCACAATTAAAAATAAATCCATTTTTAGATTTTGGAACTGAAATTAGCAACAAAACAATTAACGAAATTTATTGAAAATTTAAGACTACATCTAGGTTTTTGTACTGATCCTTTTATTTATACTAAATTCTACCTGATAAATTCTATTCTACCTAAATTCCACCAGTAGTCATGGCAATGCGAAGAGCAATGGTGATGTTTAACTATATTGATATTAATATCTTACATAGTGGCGTAGCTACCAAGAAGCAATTGGAGTAGTCTGCAGTTTTTTAACCTGCATTTAAATTCAAAGCCGAAATGTGATCTTCTGCCGAAGATTGCGTAATCAAATCCCAAAGCTGTTAAAATGTTCTTTAATTTTAAGATCTATGACTGGACCTCTGATAGGTTAAGCAATTAGCGTACAGCCAATAACCTTGAAAATAAACTTTGTCTTATTAGATTAGTGTTGGCATGGTAAATATCTTTATATTATAATCCATTCCTGGACATCTTTACATTAACAATATTGAAAAGCTTCAGTTTGGGGTGATAGTGATAAAAAATATAGAATATTATCGTTCAATAGCTTTAGCGATTAATTTTCTAGAATAATAATCTGTTATATCATTATTTAGTCTTCACAATTTTGCTATACACATACTCCACGTTACTCGCAGTGAAAACGATAAATATATATAATACGGTTCCTTCTCATAAAAAGAGCATAAATAAAAAGCTTTATTAATAGTTTTGCTTCATATAAACGTACGTATCACTGGTTTCATCAAACTTACTCTGTGCACTCATTGATATCATATATGAGAAATCTGTTATCTTGGTGAAAATCGACATGCATTCACCGGTTATCAAGTAATGCACAGGCATCCCAAAAACAGCACATGTCCGCGTCTTTATCTATGATTGGCTGTATCCCATTGATATTGTTATTTCAACAGTCATTTAAAATAGAGATTGCGCATTTTTTACTGTTAGAATTTACTTATTAATGGTTGGTTATATTATTTTTAAAATATTATTTTAACCGCAATCTTTGTAACCTATCAAGTGTAATCTATTTATAAATATTTTAATCATATAAATAAGGACTAGAAACAAATATGCGAAAGATATTTAACATACAAATTAGTTGTATGTTTGTATTATACATAATAATAAGTAACGCGTACCTATTTATTATACATGATTACCATGTCTTCGAGTCTCTTTTTAGTCAATTACTTCAACGCACATACATACGCGAAACCTGAACAATTTATTATAATATAATATATTAAATTACAGTAGAACCCTCTTAACATGAAAGAATACATAAGAACATACAAAGAGTATTTTCTAAGCTCTCTTTAAATTCTCGTGAAAAATTTGTCAAGGCATGTTACCATTTTATAGATCTATATGCTCCATTTCCGTAGCGGACACGGTAAAAAGAATTGATTCTATATATGTACTTAATTGCAAAGTATATTTGAGATTACGAAATGGGTTTAGCAAAGGTTAACCTTAATGGCGTAGCTTTCGAGGACAGGTTGGAGTAGTAGCTCGAGATGCACGAATAATGGGAGCGCTAAATATTATACGGAGCGCGAGTAAAATTTTAAGGTAACGTGATTATTGGGTGCGTAACGATTACACCTGCTTCAGAGCGCTGAATATGTAGCTACGCCATAGTTTAAATATGTGGGAATGTCTAAGAATGTGTACGGAGCGGGAAGAGTTATTCAAGTCGGTCCAACCAAGGACGAATTTCACTGCTTTCAAAAAGTTTGCGGCGTCATACGGCGAGCGTGATGATCTCTTCAC
>JAGVSQ010011845.1:0-11992 GCA_022683975.1 Rhyacophila evoluta | reverse complement strand
GTCATAATTTTCATAAGAAAAGAAAAGCTTTGAAATCTATAATAATTGATTAATAATCAAGTATTTTGTTTCTTTTTAAATACATTAGGTAGTGGCTACCACAAAAAATTACGTGCGTAAAGGCAATAAAAATTCTACGTATTCTGTATGGGCACGTTTAAAAATTGCTACAAACCATATAAAGTTAAATTATATTAATATTTTATTAATTTCTCAAGATAATAATCGACAAATCGGTAAAAAAGTAAGACTCGAAAATTCCGATCAGTGATTCTGTAACGATCAAATTTATTGTACGACCCATTACAGAAGTTTGGCATGCCAGTTTTAATGGTCATATTACAGTGAAAGATTCGTTTAAGGCAACGCGATCGTTAAACTGAATTGGTTTTCTATCAAAAAAATTGTACGTTACTCTTTCACCTTAACATCGTTTTTTTTTATCAATTGTACTATCATAATTTACTAACAAGTGTCCTAATTGGGTATTTCAAAAAATTTTACGATTCTGTCACTTATAAAATGATATAATAAATATGACATGGACTGTCATTTACAGTAATGTCAAAATGCTAAAATACACTAATCAATATGCTATTTAATAATACACCTGTTAGCGATACAAATAGGTACACTATTCGTAGATATACAACTTTAAGAGTCCAAAAGTAAAAGCCATCTCGTAAATAAAGATGTGGTGTACAAGAAAGCTTACTATTTTTATTACAATTAATTTTATAAATAAAGACTTAACTTCTCAGTGTATTGATACATTTTTATTGTTAAATTATAAGACATTGTTATGTAGAAGTAATATAATAATTCATGCCATGAGTTAGCATTTAATATTTTTTTTTATTCCAACGTTTTTATATCTTATTGGGAGTTTTCGGTGTAATATCGCCGCAAGCGGCTTCTTTGATTGCATTCTAACGAGAAATCAAAACTAGTATTATTTATATAATGTAATCACAAAAAGTTGAAGCTTTTTTTATAGATTCTTGTTCATCCAATCGATTATTATGTAAATATGAATAAATAACTATTTTTACTTGTCTCCACATCTTCGTGACGCATTTAATAATACTACTAACTGATATAATCAATGATTAGAAATAAGCGACTGATGACTCTGAATTAGTAATATTTTTTCAGTGCGCTTATCGAAATTGATCTCAGATTTTTTTAGGGAATTAATTTCTTTATAATCCAGCCGATTAATTAAAAAATCCGAAGGGTTAATTTTAGCTATTAATTTTTATTGCATAGATAATTCTTAAGATACAATTAATGATATTATGGTATGCGCTTGTGCATAATACAAAACTGTGACAAATCAACTTACTGCAGTGTTTTGCTATAATTTTTCATTTCGAAAATATGAAATAAAATTATAGATATCATTAGATAACGATGAAAGAGGAAGCTTATAATAAATATATAATTTTGCTGAATGGTATAACCTTGTATACAGGAGACCGTGGGTTCAAATACAGCAACTATTATATTATAGTATTATCTATAAAAGTGTTTTGAAAACTCAAAAATGTAGAACTGGATGCCCGATTGAATTAACAAAAAAAGTAATTTAAACAATTTAATTCTTACACTATGGAGACCCATATCATGGATCATATACGTAGCAAATTAGTTTACTATTATATGGTACGGTACTATCTTTCAGTCGTATTTATTTTTAGTTGAAAAAAAATAGTTTCTATACTGATAAATTTTTCTTAAATTTTATCGACTATGTGCATTTCATTCTAAATTAATAAATTACTGATTGTCTTTACATCATCTACGTGGTACGATGTATACGTAAAATGTCCCATCATCTGTTTATATGTAATACAGTTTTTTATAGCGATAGAGTAATTTTCAGCTATTTCTCAACCTTCATTTACTACGCTCTTTTAGATTATTGGATTTCATCTAACTAACGGGATACAAAACTTGAACCTTTTATTGCAAAACTTACAGTTAATACTTGTATTCAATTAATACTTCTGTTACCATCAAATTCAGTTAATCATCATTGAAAAAAGAAAAAATAATTAGAACTAATAAATCATACACACATGTACATTCAAACGATGTTGCCCATTCAAAGAATATTATTTCCTAATGTATATTTGAATTAAATTTATTTTAATGTATTTTATGCGTCGTGTAGTATACACAAAATGTTATTTTTATGAGTAATAAAATAATTAATCCCTACAATTTTTCTTGACCACGATAGTTCTGAATATCTTATCTTTGAAATGATACGATCACAATTTACGACTTCAGTTAAAGCAGGTTTTGCATTGAAACATTTTTTAAATATTCAATCCAAATTTATATCGAATTTATTACGTGTTAACCTCCCTCTAATTTCTATCCGTTAAGATCTCCAATCATTTGAATAATGTAAATATTTACGATTGAGATATAAAACTTTTAGTAATATTGTATGTACATCTGAAATTACTTTAACATCCTACGCGTTATTTATTCAAACACTATTCAAAAATGATTTTAGTGCTCGACTTTATAGCGTCGTTTATTCATCATTTTATTTATCAAAATTTCACTTAAAAAATAAGCTCAAAAATACTTATAAATATACTATATCATTACTGGCAATAAATATTTATCTCAGTATTTTCAAGCCGTATTTAAACAAGAACATTTCCGGAATACAGTGGTGTGACTCCGTTCAAAATAAGGAGATCAGTGGACAAACCGTACACCCACTCATAAGAGTGAAGCCACAATAATAAACCTAACTTGATCATATAATTAGTATGTTTCATACAAAGTAATAATGATACCACCCAGTCTATTTTTACATTAAAACCTACACTGTGTGTGTTTCATCATAATAATTCCAATTCTAAGCTCTCCATTGACTTCCTCAAGATTATCTCATTTAAAAATAATTACAATGTGCTAAAATAGAACTTAACACGTCAAATATCTGTTGAAAACAACATATTTTAAAACGGCTTATAGCTGCCGACCCTTGTCTTACAACATTGCAAATATGTCAATCATTTAAAGTAAATAAACACGTAATTTACCTTCGTTCCGGTTCGAAATACCGGCAGGCGATTTAAAATGCCGGTACTCTTTCGGAAACTCTTGCTTGCACTTAAAGGATTTATTAGTTACTTAAGTATATTAGTGATTTCAGAAGACGTAAACCAGTTTTCTGCAGATTGAAAGTAAAATATTTAATAAATCTAGTACTTAAATGCATAACGAAATATTTAAAAAAATAATACGAATTAAAAGTAAAAAACAGTCTTCAATCCCAGGACTTTACTAGAAATATTTAATGTGTAAAGCTTGTGGATATAGCCTTAATGTTAACAGGCTTTTATGAACTGATATATTTAAATCATATAAAACAGCTATTGCAATTATTCTGGTAATTATAATTATAATTCTCACTGTAGTAATTTAAATTTTCACAAAAAATTCACAAAATTTTACAATTTACGGTGTCAGAAAATATCTTGGAAAAACAAATACGTGGTAAATAAATAATTGGAATAAAAATAGTCTTATGTTTTCTGATCATCAATAATTGCCACTAAAAGATATTAAGGTTGAACACTAAAATTCCATTGAGTTAAAATGATACACGTTATAGGCTTTTTATAACGAACAAATTGCACATATTGACAGGGTTTATACATAGATAGTGCGTATAAAAATGTCTACATGCTACAAGGCAAAACCTGGGTCACGAAGTTATCACGGTTGTAAAAAAAAATAACTCTTTTAATGGTTATAATTAAACCACAATATAATACGATCGTAAGAAAAAAGTGCACACGTTCTAAATTAGAAGGTAAAATTCCATTTAGTTTTATTTTTATTTTTACAGCATTCCGCAAGTAAGAGATTTTCGAAAATCTCCTCACATGACTGACTGACTGTCTCATGAAACAAATCAACGTTAGTGACAGGCACTGAGTGACTAGTTGCCAATAATACATTTAGGAGAAAATACCCTTCGTTGTATTCCTACACACATTTCAGAATTTATTTAGGAATTAGATGATTCAATAATAGAAATTCTATTTTAATTATTATACAAGTTTGAAATATTTGATGAATTGTACGAAAATTGAAATACATTAACTAAACATTAAGCCTAACAGTACGAATTGACAAACAATTTGTTAATTATGTTTCATATATTTGAATAGTATGACAGATTTTTATTTTACAAAATTTAGAAATATTATCTAATCAATAAATTATAATAGCATTAATTTTATGCTAAATAAAATTTCATAAATACTGTCTTCTTGAAACTGATTTTAATTTATTAGAAAAACTATTACACGTATATAAAGAAAATGTATATAGTATGTTAAATAACTTTTTACTAATCTATAAGAATTATTAAATATAAGTCAATACATATTTATATTTTAATTGTTTTCAAATGCATAATATGTATTATATAATATAATATATCTGGATACGAACTCGTTTCTGATATACCTTGACACCGTGACTTCGTTCGATGCTAAATACTAAAGCTATTAATTTTTTAATGTTCCTAAATTATTAACATTTCCCATCCTATAATATTCTTGTTATAAAAATCAACATTTAAATGAGATGGTAATTATCTTTTAAAAGCTTCATTTGTACATGGATTCTGTACAAACCTCGTAAAATAATTATGAAAGTTGATATAATTTATGTATCCTAAATGCGGCGTACTGGATATCTATAACACAGCCTATGAATTTAAACGCTGTGTGAGTACTCTCAAAACAGCGTCGAGCATTCAATTTAAATAAATACGCAATTGAGCTTTGTGAGAGTAACACAGTAAGGACGATAAGACTTTTAAAAGGCTTTTGTTATAGATAATAAATAGAATTAGTTATATTTTTTTTTTAAGCAGGCTAGTCTTGAGATAGAAGACCTAATAAAATAAAAAATATTTTAATCAAAATGACGTGAGGGAATAGATCATTACAAAACACACTACATCTTTTTAAATATCTTTAAATTAATAAATCCCTCAGCATTCAGTACTGATAAAATCTGGTGTTCTATATGATGAGTAGAAGCACTCATGAAGTTGCATTATATTTTTTCACAAAATGATTCATTCTAACACTGCTACTCAAGTTACATAAGGTCAGCTTAATGTGTTCGTGTTGTTACAAATCGAGTGAATACATTTACCTGGAATGCTGATATTCGCAATTATTAAACTAAAATTGGAATTGTATAAGCTTAAAATTTTTCTACATAGTAAATTAAGTTTGTATTGGAAATTGACCACACTGAAAGCTTTTAAAAGCTTTGTTTTAGAATAATGTAAGTCACGTGTGAATAGGTTCCATGTTACAAGCTGAAAGGATGTAACCTATTCACACGTGAGTAAGTGATTGTATATTACCCCAACATTAACACGTGTCGCATTGTTTACGTTGACTCTATTTGTTTACGAAAACTTTCACGGAAGTAATCGCAACTATGTGAAAAGAATCTCTTACAGTGATCGAGTATTATGGGACCAAAATGTCGGGGCTAAAATAATATACTGCAAAAACAGTGTATTATGTCGTAGAACTATATATCCTATTATTATTTTTACAAGATTTGGAAATTTTATGTAAGTCTTTTCGTCTAAATATGTATCATATCGTACGATCAATTACCTTTGTAAAGAATATAATATAAAATAAAATATCTAAGATATTGTTTATTGCCTACTTTTCTTTCGTATAGAAATTTCGTAGCCATGTCATTTTCTTCTTCTTCTTTCTTATCTGCTTCTTAAGTGGAGCATACGGAGATCACATGTCGTATCCAAGAATCCATGTCACCCACCAGTATTCTTGTGCCCTCCCATGCCATACCTGTATCCTGTAGCTCCGCCATTCTACTATACATTTTATACATCATTTCAACCTGATACATTCACAAATCGCTTTGAGCTTAGTCATCAAATATATTATTCAGTACTGGTAGAACCTGCTGCACGTCTAGTAAAGTATATATAAAATGGTCTTACAGATTATTTTTAATATCCAATTATATTTTTTATATGTTTGCTATTGAGACATTTTTGGTCTAAATCTGATGTTATCATGCCTTATTAAAGCAAAATTCAGGACAAAATGGATACTCGAGGATTAAAAAAAAGCGTTAAACTAATTGTACAAGCTATCGATTTTTGTAGTTGATTATATATGAACTCGGTTCCTTATAAATAAAGCTTTTTTCTATATTGTCATGGTTTTTAATAAGTGTAGCTATCATGAAAAAATCTAAGATTTTTCACAACGGTGATAGTAACATTTCGCAGATTTATAAATCACGAATAAGCTCGATCCTTACAAATAAACAACGAGATACCCGTATTGTTTTTGATTTTTAGAATTACTGCTTACATTGTCCTGGATAATATTATGAGAAATATATTTATATGAAAAAAATTACTGGCATTTTATTCATTTTTCATTGTTTGCGAATTATATAATACAACCTATGTTTGTATTATTTCAATTCTTCATTATTAAATGTCATATCTGTATGATCTTGATAATAACGTTGTGGCAACTTGACAATTAAAATACAACGCCAATTTATCTCATGTTAGTATATTTACTTTACCGTAAGCTTTATTATTAGTCCACATTTTATACACTCTTGTAAAATATAATACTTTCATGGTATGCCTATCTACAAGTTCCTTGGCGTACTTTAAGCTTAAAATATTCTGTTTATACGGACAATAATCATTATACATACACGTTGAAATCTCATGTTATGTGATTCCCATGTCTCCCACTGTTTAGCCTGACGTGTTAATCAGAAATAAAGACATGTAATGGCTTTTTTAACTGTTATGGTGTTAATGCGCTTATACACAAGTCAAAAGTAGTTACAATAACTCACTTCTATGCGCACCTATTCATTAAAAGCAATTAAATTCTTTTGAATATTTTATATAAACAAAAGACATAAAAACTTTCATTTCAACTTAATTAACGAAGAAGGCAATGCTTATAAATTTAGTTTTAAAACAAATATTTTAAGTTGTACTGAAGTAATACCTGAATCATATTCATAATTTATTCGTAGTATTAAAAGATATTGCTTTCTCATTAATAATAATTTAAACCATAACTTATATTAACCAATCGTGGATCTTCTATTATGATATAACTAATGCTTTTTTGACTAACATTCTCAGTTATCGTGTCTTTCAATCGAAATGAAATATGTGTTAAACATTATCGACTCAATGATCGATAAATGTGAGTATTTTATGTCGAATGTTGCGGATCAAAACATTGCAGTTTCAAAACGATTTTTCGAGTTAAACTATTATAAACTAGGTGCGCTAGTTGTGATAATGGCTTGCAAGATATAATCGTGAAAAACAATCTACCTAAACGTGCCCTTTATCCACCCACCTCATCCTTACACCTGGTCTTATTTAAACGTATCCCAAAGCTACATTATCAAGAAGGGAGCTACTTTATTCGACAAGAATATATCTTTTTTTTAAGTCTTAAAACTTTGGTTGCCTCGCATTATTTAAAAACTAACTGACGTGAAAAATAATACGTCTTCACATATTGGAGATTCATACATTCCACATTCGAAGCGGACATCTCCACACTATTTAGATCCATATGCCCCAGAGGGAACATATAATGTGTCTCAATCTATCGAAATTGAAGTAAAATATTTAAAATATTTAATAAAATTAATAATATGTTTAACTAATCAATTGTTTAATTATTAGAAACTCAATGAGTACATAGTAAAATAATATGGTTAGTATTATATTTACACCATTTTATCAAGATTATAAAGGTATATTAATGCTCTTATATCATAATTAAAATGTCTTTTAAATAATTTTGAATCCGGTTTTTTCTTTACGAAATAGATTCACACTACTCCCATAAAAATGTGTATTATTTGAGCGATGCCAAAATATTTTTATCTATCAACACAATCTTATTTTAAAATAATTTGAATAAAATTAAATAAACAATGAATACACGCCAAATCTATTTTGAAAAGTTTTATTATACCCGCCTTATTTTATATTATTTTCATATTAATATATCATGGGAATAAATAAATATGACTTTCTTCTAAATTTCCGAAATTTTAAATCATGTGATAAATTTCGGCATATATTTGTTGAGGAGTACTCATTTTATTATTCGAAAAACTCCCAGTCATCCTCTAGCAGACATCCCATATGTCGTAATAACCTACTCGTTTAATTATTCAAATGCATTAACCAGATATGTTTTCAATGGCAGAGGAATAATTGAATATTTCCACGGCTGAGCTTTTTCAAAGCACAATATACCGGTGACAAAAGCTTCACTAAAACCGTTATAATGTCTTTGCCTACTATTCTTTACTGTGTCTATTTGCCGTGCTTACTTATTAGATTTTTAATTAATAAAATAGTATCGATATATTCCTCTTAAATTATACTTCGCAGACATATGCTCATTTTTAAGGAAATAGTCATTAACTCGCAAAAACACTTTGAACGGATATTTTGCATATGATAATCAGGAAATTTAATGACGTCTTGCATTGAATTCAAAAAATAAATATATTCTATATATTAATTAATTTTAACAAGAAAGTCAATTTTACAATTAATCAATCAAAAAAAATAGTTAACGACATTATATTCTAAGATGTACACAATTTTTTTATATTATTTAACTATACTTTATTCATTTTGATATGTTTTCTTTGTAACAGTACAATCACCTTGTTAATTATATATAAATTTGTTATTGCCAATAAATTATTAATGACAGTTATTTTTAATTATTGATAAATATTGTTTAAACATATTACGTACGCAAAAACACTGACTCATTTTATTATTATTTAAAGTATTTCTGGATATATATTTGACGTATACAGGAAAAATGTATGTTTAATCACATCTTACACATTTTAAAAATCCAGTATATCATTAAAAGTCATAAAATTATACTATTCCATTAATATCCATGTTTGCTCTTACTGTGTTCCATCCAGACCGCTGCAATCTGAAAACATATATTAATAAATTATCTATTACGAGAATTAGTTATCAGTCAATCACTTGATCCACTAAACATTCATAAATATATTTATATATTATGCAGGATTAAAATTCTTCTACTAATTTATTTACCGATTCCTGAATTTTCACAACGTTTCCTTTATGTAAAGATATAGTACTTAAACTTTCTTCTTTCGATTATGAAACGAACAAGCCTAAGCAAAAATTCTTTTAAATTAATCTATATGTAAAATAGTCATTTATATGATTTTAACGTTTAAATATAAACGTAACGAATTAAAACTCCTAAACTTATGGTATCCTAGTCTCTAAATTTTCTTCGTCAACAATTTTAAGATGGACATACATCGATAAATTACATCACGATGTAATCATATGCAGGTGGATATTTCCAACAACTTTCTTTCATCGCTTGACGATCAATCTTCCGATGGTGATTGGTGAATGATGGTATCATTAAATCATTACAATGAAAAGTCATGCCAAGCGACTTCATTACAATACCTTTGTGAACCATAGCATCGACATATCGAAATAAGTATCAAAGAATGCCTATATCACTATGCATTATTGTTTCAATACTTACATGAACTTAAAATTATGAAATAGAACGTCAACGTAGTAAGCTTACGATTTGCAAAGTAATTGAGAGGAACCCAATGTGTACTGCTAAACAATGCTACTAAATAATATACAAATTAAGTTGAAATACTACTTATTTTACATACGTTATACTCAGTCAATACTGAAGTACAATTTTGATATTATTTCAATTTATGGCAGATAATCTTTACGACGTCAATTAATAACACGGCATTCGGTGTTGATAAATTAATTATGTAAAAATATTTCACATCTGTTATCAATTCCGAGATAGTGTTTATAAATTGTTTTTGAAAATATGACATTCGAATTTAATTGAAACCTAATCAATCGCCTACTTGTTTATTGTAATTTTATAGTCAAAAGTATAGAAAATATTTTTTACTATTCATATTGCACAAAAAAAATGAAAAAAATATTTCCCATACCGGGAATCGAACCCGAGCCTCCTGGGTGAAAGCCAGGTATCCTAGCCACTAGACCATATGGGAGTGTGCGGAGTAAAGTCAAAACGTAAAATAATAATTAAATTACTGCAAGATCTTGTTTCCAAGAATAAATCAGTGATTAATAATACTATGGTTATTTTATTATTATTTACTAAGCAATATTTAAATAAATCGGCATACGTCATTAAATGAAATTTTACCGCATGTTACTTACGTTAACGTAAATACAATATCTATTTATTACTATTTATCTAACTGAACTCCTGCCACAAGAAGAATCGATTTAATTTATTTAAAAAACAATCTACTAAGAAAAAAAAATTAGCCAACTATAAAAGTAAAAAAAAATTGTCAGTTATGAATACGACTTCTTGCTAGATATAAAAAAATACCTTTGAAGAGCGCTTCACGTTCTACGCGTCACTGTATACACCTGGATAATGCTTGTGAACGGGTAGTGGTGGAGGGTAAAGCGAGTACGCGTATTTATTAAATTAAGGGTTCATTTTAATTGAAAATAAAAAAAAATATAATAGATCTAAACGGATTAAAATATAATTTGTCTTTTTATATATCTATCCAAAGTAGACCGTTTATTAATATAGGCTGTATAATGTTCTCATTACTGAAATAAATTCAAAAGCTTTGAAAGTGTAATATCAACGTCACAGACTAAATATATACATAAGAGTTTTTATCCATATATCTGTATTTTTAAAAGTTCAATCATTGTAAAGATAAATTACTTTCCATTACTTAATAGTATTATAATTATATTATTAACTATGTCTTATCTTAAGCTTCCGAAATGAAACTTTTCTTCACCACTGTCCATTTCAAAACGGATACAATGTAACACGCCCTGGCGAGATAGTGTCTGTCACCTCACGAACTCAAGATCTAATCGTAATGGAGATTAATTAAACATACACCCAAATTCAACAATCCTTTACAGAAATGCCACTGGAGTATGTTGACCTATCTTGAATACGTATTACTGTATTTAATTGCATTGGTCTACGATAAAACTGATTAAAAAATATAGATTATTCGTTGTATAACAATATAACAAACAGTGGTTGTAATTTATTGCCAATAACAGCTACTGACGATGCAATTTAGATATTCTTACAGAGTGCAAATCGCATAAATTTAGTATTAACGTGATAGGTTTATGAAGTCTATTATATTTATGCATGTCTTAAATTAAGACTCTTAATAGACAAGGTTTGTTTTCAGTGGGCAATTTGATTTTAAATGTGTATTTGCATTATAAATCAAATTCTTTTTGCGTTGATTTTGATATGGCGTTGCAGAATGGCTAGCTGTCGATTTTAAATAATAAGTATAAAATAATACATAACTATTATAGTATTATTTAAACTTTTTTACTGGGGAACTTCATAGATACATTTATGTACAGCTGGCTTTTAATATATAACTTCCATTATTTGATCAGTAAAAAACGGTAAAACGGTTATTAATAAACTCTTGATAATTCCTAAAATAATATCTTTTCTTTTCTTTGTTAATACTGTTCAAATGGTTCGATGTATACCAAATTATTAACATGTTAATCTTGGCAAAGTAAGATTTATTTCTCAAGGGAATTTAAATTTAGTGCCAGATGGTTTGAGTAATTTGCACAGACATTGACGTATAATAATGTAGTTTGAATTCATTGTGTCATAGTGAAGAAGAGTGCCGATAAATTGAATTACTGTACGAGTATGCATGCTGTTACTTGATTCATTTAGTATGTTTTTTTAAGCTCTGGCGCCACAAATAAGAGTACATTTGCTTGATCAAATAGTCTCCATTTTTTCATTATTATATTTATTTTAATTTCAGC
>JAGVSQ010011844.1:0-11994 GCA_022683975.1 Rhyacophila evoluta | reverse complement strand
ACATTGCGGAGATCCATATACTCCTCTTTCGGAGTGGATATCTTCACAGTGTGTACATCCATATGCTCCACGTTGGGAGCGAACATGGTTTAAAAAAAAAATTATTATATATAATTTTTCTCAATTTAGGCCGCTGTTTTAAAATATATTATGGTATATATACGCAAAACTAATTTTTACCATACCTTAAACTGTCAGTAGATGACGGCTATATATATATAATTTAAAGAAACATCTTAAAGAAAATAAAATATTGTTGTAGTTATGAATTTAAAAGATGTTAATATGTTGAGAGTTTATTTTAAATGATTTAATTCTCAGGCAGACATTTTAAAATGAATAATGACACTCCACTGATCGGTAAATGCCACGGAGAGTGGCCCAGTGGTGTGGTGCGTGGCGTGCAGTGCGTGCGACCGCAACGTGCGACCGCCGGTTCGATTACAACACCCACCACTCTTAATCTCAACACAATCAAAAGCGATCAACTGGCCGATAATAATAATTAAATCTCACTACATCTTGCGAAACTCTCATACAACGCATGTTGAATCACGATTGTAAAATTTTAAATAACAATAAATAATTGAATAATATATTATGACACTTCGCAGCCGTAAAATTAATTTTATCACTGACGATTTGGTAATCGTTCAAAATAAAAATCTACCAAGCTGTAACAGTCAACAGAATATTTTTAACCCAACGTATTTTTCAACTTGAATGTATTTGTAATTAAGATCGAAATTTTCTTAATCTAATATTCGAAAACAATTGAATTATTTTATTAGATATATAATTGATTAGGTGAAAGAATTTTGTGAATTTGTCACACCTTTAGTGTTAGACACTCGTGGGATTAGAATAATAAAGGAAATAAGAATTAATATTATAGATAAGTTTTCAGCTAGGATTATTTTTGTTTTTTTTTTAAATACTCACTGGAATAGATTTGTTTTTGTTTTTATTTATCTAAAAATATGTATTTTACTCATTATTGTTAGTTATTTTAGTTTTATTTGGTATTTTAAGTATCCGTGCTTATTTAAAAAAAATAAAACATTATTCGTTTTACACTGTGGTGATTACTCCCAACGTCAAGCATAAGGGTATACACAGTGTGAACATATCCACTCCGATAGTGGAGTATATGAATCTACGCAATTTGAAGACGTCTTGGCAGATTATTTTTTACGAGAATTGTTTGTCAGACAATTGCTCAACCAAATAGGTGTCTCGCCCTGCATTCTTCGATTTTTGTAAATCCGTCAGATGTGTTAATCGAACCCGCATCTCTCGGATTGCTAGACGCGCTCGCTAACCTCTACGCTACCGGGCTATGATATACTTTTGAAAAAATGAAATCTGAATAATAACTAAATAAATAAAAGTAAATTTGGAAAAAGTATCGTAATTATAAACGTGTTATAAATTCCCATTGTACAAACTTTTCTTTACAACATATTACACATATGTCCATTAAATAACCTGAGACTGGAGAGATTTTGAAATTTCCTGTTTAAATGAGATGTTATAATTTTAGTGGTTTTTTCACTTGAATACTAATATGCCCATATGTTATTTCTAAATGCTAATCAAGTCATATTTACATGGTAAATTAAATAAAATCATAAATCTGAAGTAATAACATTTAAATTTTGTAAGAAAAAAGTTTGAATTACAAACATTAGTTCGTATTAGCATTTAAAATACGAAGTTGTAATTTCACCGGACATTGTAATTTTCATATTTTTAATCCATAATTTTATGCACACATACTTCCGTTGTTAAATGAAAGTATCCGTATTTCAGATTCACTGAGTAGATAAACATAATACTGTTGGTATGTGAGGTCTCTATTACCATCCTACTTTTCACTAAGTATAAAATTATAATTATTATAATACGAACAAGCAGTCATTTGCCACATTAATTGTACACATATACATCTCTTCGGTATTGTGAAGTAGATACTCATAGATTAAATTTCCCGTTTGGTTTCACTGTACTTTCCAAATATCATATCTTATACACATGAGCAATAAATCAATAAAGCGTTCATCATAAATGATTAAAAAATACACTTATTTTTTAATTAATTAATACCCTCAATTGATGGTATTTCATTAAAAAATACATTTCAAACTCCAAACAATAATATTTTTAAAGCTGTGTCGATAATTATGAATGTGTGTTCTTTTAATTATACGTATTATAAGTATGGTTTTTCTTTCGGCATATTTTTTGTATCAACGATGAGTAAATATGTATTCTTCAAACAAAAGTGAAGCACATGGTCCTAAGATGTCTGCTTCAAAAGTGGAAGTGGTTGACAGAATATTGTCCACGATAAATACTTGTGAGACAATTGTGAGGGGAATGGGAACCTAGTCCTGCATTTTCGGATTTTTTTAAAACCCAACAAATCTTTGAATTGAATCCGCATTCCCAAGATGTTAAGCATACACGCTAATCTCTATGCTACCGGGGAGACAATACATATATAATAGAGAAGAAATTATCTTATTGTATCATATGAAAGTGAAATTGAGTCCATTAAATTTATCGGGTATTTCGATCTCATCTGCAATAAATAGCACATGAGCTCGTTGATTATTCTGAAACATTATTTGGCGGTTTAAATTTTAAAGGTCGATTAAAAAATTCATACAATGTACATATTGGATTAATAAAATAGATCTGGGGTAAAATTGTTATAAGATAATAGAATTTTTAATGACTGTTTTTGATTAACTGTGAGGAAGTCTTTTAGATGAAGACAATTTAAAATTGTCAATTGACAGTTGAATTTGTCTTTGAAATCCATCATTATTTCAAATTAATTATGGTATTAAATCTATAAAAAAATGTCTGAAGTACATTATTATCAGCGATAAAAAATGTATTCAATTTTCTGCATAATAAAGACCTTCGCATTGTTTTAGCAGTTTGTAAAAAACTAAATTAACTTCATTAAAACGATTCATCAATGCAATAATAAATAATGAAATCTCATTAAAATGTTGAGAGTCAGCTGATTAGCGGATGTATCTCTTAACAAGGCCATCGGGACATCTTATGTTACCTGCTGAGTGTCATTTAATCGAGCTGCCTATAACATAGTGTCACAAAGTATAGAATCTGTTATATTATCTTTATCGTTAACCACTGTGTACCCATGGAATGGGAAACAGCTTTCAGATATATACCGGAAGTACGCATTTTTGATGAGGAAAGCTTTATTTTTTTGTTACTTATGAATATATACATACTTAGAGCGTATTATACATTCTATCCCAAAGAGATGTTAGACTCGCGTTATTGCTCGATCTATTATAAGGACAACTGCGTATTGTCAATGTTACTGGTGGTCACAAACTTCCACTGTAAAATAAATTGTGTAATACAATATATAGGAAGTTATCAGATATTTTAAATAATAATGATTAAATCTAACCAGGACTTGACTTTAATAGTCTTTCTATAAGTATCCGCATTGCAGTTTCATGTTTCTAATATCAATACGGACCTACGTTATAACTTTTTAGAAATCTTTACCTGAATATTTGTATTCATGATATATTACATGTATCCTTAGTAGCCGAGAGGTTTCCGTAAACTTTTTGCAGTCGCAGATAGCCGCTTCGATTTCCACAGCTGCTTGATTTTCTAAAAAGATGCAAGACCGTTTGCCTAATGAGTTGAGCAATTTTCTAATAACCAATTCCCCCAAAAAACATTCATTTAGTGAAGATCCATACACTAAAATATTAAAGCAGACACTTCCATACTTTGTGGATCCATATACTTTGATGCCGACATGATATAAAAATATCTAAATTTTTTACCGCAAAATAATCCACATACTTAATCAAAAAACAATTTAAAATTATTTATATCCTAAGTTTATATAAGATTGAGAGTAATCGATGAAAATCTGAATTAATTAAATAAAAAAAACTATTTTTTTTCATCTTACTTATATTATCAAATATTTTTCTGTATCGTTAATTATTTACTAGCCATTCAAATGATGCGTGCATTTTTATCGATTATTTTACGATAAGCTGACGTGCCTTTTTCTGCACTGCTACGATTGCACGTTTTGATATATTGAAAAGTCGCACGATATTAATTAGTCATGTTTCCTATTCCATTGCCATCTCTTAATGGCGTTGAATCATCTTTATTAATCAGTAGATCGATAAAATTGTTAATATAAGGCAATATCGATGTAACTAAATTGGAAAAAATCAGCTCTCGCTTGCAAAAATTTTTTGCCTTACCACGTACGAGTAAATTACATCGATATACAAATATGGATTACACGTGCATCGAGAGATATCAAGGAGATTTTTTATATCACAGATGATGCGCTATTTCTATATGGATGCGCTGTCTTTAAACGATTTTATTTTAATATTGATTTTTATGAAATACGGTGATAGTCGTTATTATAATATATTGAAATGTCGTTGTCGCTTGCAATTTTGTTTCATCCGACACTGATTTTAGTCTGGTACTCAAGTTAATAAATAATATTTCTTATCTTTACTTAATTGGTTATTCTTTTTTTCTTATACCATATTCGCTTCCAAAGTGCAGCGTGTGGATCTACACAGTGGAAAGATATCCACTCCGAAAGTGGAGTATATAGATCTACGCAATGTGGAGATGTTTTGACAGATTATTTTTCACAAGAAGTGTTTGTCAGACAACTGCTCAACACAATGGGCATCCAGTCCTGCATTTTTAGATTTCTTAAATCCGACAGGTAAGGAATTGAACCTGCATTCTCCGAATTGCTAAGCGCGTATGCTACCAACTACGCTACCAGGGAGACGGAGAAGGATTACTTATAAGAGCTTCGAAATTTCATAAATTAAACAAAAACTTTGACAAATCACAAAGTCTATTATTTAAAAATTTTAAAAGTATGTTTATCAGGATCCGATAAATGGGGAACGGAACCCGCATTCCCCGGATTGATCGTTCCAAACGCTACTAAATACGCTAACCGGTGAGACCGGAGATTTTACAAATATAAAAAATGCAAGACCATTGGGTAGAGCAAGTGTTTGATAAACAATTCTCATGAAAAATAATCTGTCAAGACTTTTTGAGCAAACATGGTACAAAAAAAATCAGAATAGTCTTCAAAATTGGTATATTGATTTGACGGCCTAAAAAACTGCACGAAGATTATTTCTTAAGAGGTTTAATATTTACCCAAAACCTCAAACAGTTTTATTCATTGGCTAATCATGTCTTTTATTTTGTGAAGCCAAATAGATTTGTATGCTCGCACAAGACTTCAACCTGCAATCTACATCTTGGGTAATATACAAACGCATCTTTATTTGTCCAGTCCAGGATAGGCTAAAAAGTGAAAAAAATATTTGTTTTAATAATTAATGATGATTTAAATAGTCACTGAATTAAGCATGCTAAAGAATAAATACGTACCAACAACAAGACTATCTAGATCTTTCAATTATTCGAAGAGTTAATCGACGCGGTAAAGTTACGATAAAACATCCATACAATATTAATTATTGCTTGAGAATTCTAATTATTTAAAAAAAAGATACGCTGTTGACCCGTATTGTATAATATTTTGCCATCACTTATAAATAATCCTAACAATCACAGTTCTGCCGGATCTTCTGAATATTTCACTTGAATAATAAAATAGCCTTCAAAATATTATCAGTATTTCGTCATGTAAACGTAGAACAGCATTCATTGTGAGCTAGTGTAATGTTTTTCAAAGAATGCATTCACACAATAACAAAACAAATGAAATACAAAAAAAAACTGACATGATGTTGCATTTTGCGCTGCAGTATCACAACAAAAGATCGTTGCAAATCACTTCAACACAAAATACATTTCTCTTGTAATCGCAACTTATTAAAATGCATTGAGGACAATTTTAATTCCAACCTCTTGCATTTATACAGGTTGCTACACCGTTTTAGGTCAGAGGTAATAATATATAAAGATAAATTAATATTGTCGGTTATTTTGAAATAAACCTGTATTTTGTTTTACTTACAAAACTTATGAGTACAAAATAATTTTAAAATATATATTATTCGGGAACTGTAAAAGCTGCGCGGCTTACAAAAAAAATACTAAATAAATTGGAAAATTTTATATAAATTCGTAATTGACTCTCTCTTTATTTTAACAACGACGGACTGAGCTTTAGAAGGGGTATTACTTTTAGTCACTCGTGATTATTTCTCGTATTATCCAACATGCATCTTTATATACTATTTTGTAAGGTATTCCTCGACTTAGGACGGAGATAGGTTTTAATATCTCGCTCGTAAGTCGAACTTTATACCAAACTAAAATAAATACATGTATATTCATATCACATAATTGTCGTTTTACGATACGCGAAAGTGTTTGCAAATGGGCATTTATTTTTACAATAATAATTTGATTAAAATACACGATACGAAAAGAAAATATAAATAAAGAACAAGACAACTTGAAATGGGTACATATATTTTATATAAATTAATATGTGATATATTTATTATCACAGTGTGAAGATCTCCACAGTGGAAATAAGATAAATAGTTCTCTACATTATAAAAACTTGCTTGACAAAGTTTAGTGTTATGTTATATATATTATATTATAAATATTTTTTTGCTAAATAAATGTAAATTATAAATATAATACGAGTTTTATATGAATTCGGTTCGGCTGCTAAAACTGTAGAAGGAAATGGTGGGAAAATGTTAATTTTGGAATTTGAATGTATTTTGTTTCCCGTTATTGCATCATGTATTAACGATATATAGATGTTGACAGCTCCCGCGGTTTCGTAAGTGGGTTATTTAGCTTTTTATATTTTAGTGGGTCGTAGACAATAAATTTATTTATTTTCAAAAGATATCAGTGGCTGAGAATTCTGAAAATAAACAACGCGTTAAATATTAATCGCTCATTATGACTCGCACCTTATAAAGGTTGCATGGAATCTATTCTTGTGCGGCCTTTACACCTGTGAAAGCTCGTTAACCTCAGGTGTGTGTAGTTGTTGGCGCTGCGACGCCAACGGTATGAGACGCAGACATCGACTTTGACTTACTAACGATTTCCAATTCCAATGCACTTATAAGAAGAAGATTCCTTTGACGATAGATGAGTCTGGTGAAATGTGAGAATATTATCTATTTATTTTGAGCATTTTACTACATATTTAACCTGTTTTAGTATTGACGTTTATATTAATTCATAAAATTTTAATTACAACTGAACGAATTCAAATAAATTAATATTTTTTTATTTCATACAATCTATTTATACAAATATTTAAATCAAGGTAATTTACTTTATAACCAAAGTGATAAAATGTTACAGATTATTTATCAAAAACTATATTTTAAACAAATATGTCTTTCATACAATAGCATACAAGTATAATTAATATTTTTGACTGATGGAAATTGATTTTAAATTCTAAATTATTTAAAACTGGTAAAATTCCATATGTGAAACACATTATTATACAAGTATATTTTTAGCACACTTTGTAAGTATTGAAATAACTTAATATGTTTTCACACTAAGTTGTTTTACCAATTTAGTAGTACGTTCTGTAAAATATAGCTTTGCTCATTAAATTTGTTTGAAATTGAAATTATTAAATTGAAACATATGGATTTTCACAATGTAAAGATGTGTATTATGAAATTGGCTGATTATTAATTTTAATCGAAATCAGTCAACCGCTCAACCAATTGGATAGTGCTACTAAACGTATCCTCCATCCACCTGCCCCGTCCTTACAACTGCTCTTAATCAGGCGTATCCCGAAGCTCTGATATTGAGAAACGATAATATTTATTCAACGGGAACATCCATTTAGTAAATGTAAACTACACAAAGCTTAAGTTGCCACGCACTCAAGTGCGCTGAAGTTAAAATAAATAGCTCGAAAAAAAGTTATACGAACAAAATGAACATTTTTTAAAGCAATACAATTTGTTCTTGTGGCGACCACCACTTGGAAGGCACGATGAGTCCTACAGCTGACTAGACCGACTTGTGTCACTCGAAGACTTTAATTGGGTAGTGATGTACATTTTTATTGAACATTGTAAAGAGCCTGACGTTCGTTACGCCACGGTGTGCGCCCAAATAACGGGTGTGGATATGTGGTGGGTGGTGAAGGGGAATGCAAGTTTTAGGATTCGAACTTGCAACTTCCGATTGCTTACTGGAGAGAAATTTACACGGAATCACCAAAATTATTATGCGAATTCCAAAACTTTCAACGTTTTTTCAATTTCTGAAATAAGTGTTGTGGTAGTTTCATTAGTGATAAATATCACATTTCAAAAACGAAATAGAAATTAAAATTAATGGTGATATGTTTTATGATAGGTTAACGAGAGATAATTTTCGTTTGCGCTTCACTAATATAATTAAACATGCGAAAGGTTCACATAGTCCGTTGCACATATTTCGAAACGTCGACCGAAATGTCGCAAGAATACATTTTGCGAGCGGCCGCTCCAATTCCAAGTTCCAGGTTGTGATATTATTTCACAGCGATCCGCGTACGCCCACGCGCGGAATGTGAATGCACTCAATTAAGCTCTCCGCATTCCGCAAGCTCGCGCGGAGCTTTTCCACTAACCTGTTTCGCAAGTATGACAACCCTCTCCCAAATACTGGCTCGCCCGGAGACAAAAATAAATATAGCACCTTCTCGACGACGATTCAAAATAACTGGATATAATATCAATTCTTACAGAAATGTGTATTCATTATTTACACTCGAAGTCTGTCATGGATGACTTTATGTAACCGACCCATTAAACATATTATTAATTTACGCAAGAGTTACAAAGTTTTAATGTATTTTTGGTTTATATAACATTTTATGTCGATTGAACTGTGTCATAAATAAAACTGGCCATTTTACGGCTGTTTGCATTGTAGTAAAAATATTGATAGAAACTGTTTGACGGTAATAAATAATAAGACATAATGTCCTGAATATTTGAATGTTGCTATAGAATTAATTAATTAATTCTAAAACAAATACTTGTACAAGGTTACGAACAATTATAGCAGTCAGTTATCCATATATTATAAATAACGCTATTTGAAATAGAACTTGTATTGTTTCGTTGAAGAAAATTTATTTATTTGTCGCAGAGTACGTTTTGGTGGACATCACGCGCGTTTTTGGCCGTACGTTCGATACCGTAAATAAAAATTCACATGAGTATTATATTGCAGGTATATTGCGTATAGATCACATCATAAATAATTTAAATCCATTCCTCGTATCTTAATTAACTGAGGCTAAGGCAATTGAAGGTCGATTAGAGTGGCATTCATCTATTACTATTGATACTGGCTAATGATGATTTGAATATTATAATATTTCTATTTTAAGCTCTATTTTGCATAATGTATATACAAACTGTTAAATTATTTGTATTTTTCATTAAGCTTTTAGCTTTTTTAGCTTGTACTGTGACGACCATTAAATTATTATTTAGAATTAAAACCTCTTACTTGTATTTGATAATGATTTCATAAACGAATCGAAAACATTAACTAAAATAAAAATAAAACTTTGTACCGATAATTGTAATGATATAAATAATAATCCCAAGAAACTTTGAAAATATAATTCTGATTTATATCTTGGATACTCCATATTGATAAGATCGTAATTATTGGCGTCTATGAATTTATTACTTATACTTTGTCGGTCGTTTGTTTTGCTAACTTTTATCGTCGCTTCCTCTTCGAAGCCGATTATTAAAATGCCATCACTTTTAAACAACATATTAATCACATCATTACATAACGTTCATCTACACACTTTGCACAAGTGAAACTATGAGACTGGCAAAAATAATAGATTTTCGTGACTATTGTTAGACCACGTTTGCTATTTATGGCCAATTTACTATAGTAATAAATCCACGTAACGCTTCATGGTTGTCACCTTTCCCTATCATTAGAAATTATAACACCAAACCCACAAATGATTGAGATCGGTTTTGACGAACGAGTAGGTGTTTTTCGTTTGTTTTTTTTGCACACACCTGACGTGTGGACTTCCAATTATCTTTGGCGAAATTTTCATCCACAACCTGTTTTTTCGCAATTCAACTTTCCCCACAATTTCAAAATATAAACGTTCAAAAATTGAAGTAATAAAATACGTAAAATACCGCATTTATAGCGTCTTTATACAAAATGATTTTCGATCATACGCTGTTAATGTTGTATGCGTATCTAAATTATTAAATTGTTGGCCATTTAAATTTAATATGGTTGTTACAATACAAAACATAAGTTTTATTTTTCAAATAAAAACATTTACCTACTTATATCTCTTCTATAATGCTTTTATCATACCTTACCATACATTATGTTTTAATATTCTTCTGTTCTATCGATTTTTTTTGCAAATTTACTTACTTTTTGGCACTAACTCGATTGAGATCATGTATGTATTGTCATTTAGTTTTTATGCGTGATAACATCTTCGTTCGGTTCACTAAATTTAAGTTAGGCTGGAGCTGCGATAAATGCTATGGCGGAAGAGCGACGGCAGCAAAGCGTTGGCAATAGAGATGCAAAATAACTATAATTGGTGAGTAAACAAGTTGTTGTAACGACAACATGTTGTCACGCTGCCGAACTTGCTCACTTGCTCACTCACCTATTTATAGCTATTTTGCATCTTTGTTGCCGACACTCTGCTGCCGTCGCTCTGTTATCGTACCGCTGGACTTTAATCTAAAATCAAGCATCGACACATGCATATTACTAAACAACAGACTTTCTCATTGTATAATATCATTAAATATTAATGTGTAACCTGATAAAAAGTTCACGGCAAATGAGAAATGCATACGGATCACATACTATTATATTTTTGAGATATCATTTATTTACTTTTATTGATCTGTAATTGAAAAAAAATACTTCAATAATGAGTATGGTGAAAAATACTACCATTTTATTTAAATAATAGTAACTGTTGATCCACTCATATGTTTGACAACATTATAAGAAATTTTCCTTTTTCAATAAAACATCAAAAGTGATAATGTATTTAATACATTTCTGCAATACCGGTCGTGTTTTTATATTAGGCTATGTTTGTAAGCGTTATATTATAAGGGTAGAATTCATTGTTATTTAAATAAAAGTACCGTTGAAATATCATTATAATATAAATACGCGCCACAACGCCGTCGACAGAATTATGGATAATCGTATAAAAAGTGACGAAATACACTTTTTTTTGGTCGCAGCAAGCATAATGAAGTAAGGTTGAGAAACAATGCAATTGCCATTACAGGCGACACGCTAATTTAAGATATCATAATGGTGTTTTTTTTTTTATCTCGCTGTGATTATCTCAAAGGCAGGTAGATCTATATTGAAAATTTTTGGCGCACTGTGTCCACATTAAATTTGTGATAAAAAAACTGATTCGTGCTTTAACCTGCTTTATATATTGCACAAAAATAGAACTCGGATCGCATAGCAAGTAGTTTCTGTTTTACTGAATTGAAATCAATAAAGTATGTGACCAATTATGCTACACTGTGAAAATTCGGCAACTCAATATGTCAACACAAAAAAAAATTAACAAGACGCGTAATTTTTTTTACTATGGCAAGATGCAAATGTGCAATAATATATTCTTGACAATTTTATATTGTGATAGTTATTAAATTAGCTTCCACAAATTAGTTATTTAAATAACTCCAGACTGTACTAAAGTGGGTCAAATCTTCCGATTTGAACGTTATCTATTTAGTCTCTGGAGTAAACTAGCCGTAGTAGGTTATTCGTTGTGCGTGTAACATTCAATTTTAACTATTTCATAGTCGTTTTCCATCCTGATTATTTAATTATGGCTAAAGTAGCTTTGTCTCCCCGGTAGCGTAGTTGGTAGCGTTCGCGTCTAACGATCCGGGGAATGTG
>JAGVSQ010011843.1:0-11995 GCA_022683975.1 Rhyacophila evoluta | reverse complement strand
CACTTGTCATGTGAGCAATTGTCATGTGAGCAACTGTCATGGGCGCAGTTGTCTGTTTACCGTAAGTACCGAAGAAATATTATGCAAAAAAAAATATTCTTGATATTGCTGTAATTACGAAAACAAAAATTATACCCGTAATTTATCCAATACGATCATTTATTTAAATATACACAACTAAACGATAATTTGTCCATTGATATTTTAGAATGAATGTGTAATAAATATTAGAATTGACAAAATTTCCTAAATGAATAAGAGTAACAACTCATTCCTAGCAATGAGTAGATAACACGATATGACCACGACCGTGACCATAGCTATTCATTTATGTCATTGAACCAACCAGCATTCGAATTCGGAATTTTATCAGCTGGACGATAAATTTGCAACTAGTATAAATGTCTACTTACAAAGTATGCAACATTAATTTCTCGAAAATACACTGCGTAATATATTTGGAGTATAAAAAGCCATGGGAAAATAGAACAAAATAAAATATTCTCGAATAAAAACAACGCAGAAAAAACCTAATAAAATAAATAAAAATTGATACGATTAACAAGATTGCAAAAGCGCCACAGCCATCTCGTGGCAATATTATTAACCATATTTGACAGTTGGTTCATTTCCCGCCATTAGTTAATTTTTAATGTGATTAAGTTTTCGTATTTTACCTGCCTAAATAATCAATTGTTTTATAATTATAATTGAAAAATCAACTTTTATTTATTTTTAATAAGCATAACTAATCAATGAAAGCCTATTATAAAAGCACCAAATCAGCTGATGGAAAACAGTGAAACAAAATTAAACACTTTTCCTTATAATAGTTGTCTTACAAATATAATTTTGTAAGTAGTTCGTAAATTCGAGTCCCACATTTTTATAAATATGCAGTACAATTTTAATTTAAAAACAATGTGTCACTAACGGGTTTATAGAATGGTTGACAATCAATCTTCGTAAAAAATATCTGTTCAGTAGTATATTTTCATATGCTCCATGTATTTAACATATGTATATAAAAAAAAACAATGAATTTTTTTATTGTTATTTAATAAATTTCAAAACTTTATTATCTTTATTGGCAATCAAATTTCATTGCCAATTTAGTTTTTCTTCATTCACCATATATTATTATACAAGCCAGAAGAAATACTACGCAGTGTATAAATTATTGAATATTTTTATTATGGAAATTAAATACAGAATGCACACTGCCATTTTTTGATAGCGAATCACCACTGTTTACGTTACTCACAAATGATTTCATTTGATAAATAAAATTGGGAGAGGCTAATCAATTAACTGGCGAGCTGAGCGTCATATTGTAATTGATGAAAATCACATGACTGCCGGCTAAGTCACGGCCCGAGTGACCCCAGCCAATAACCACAACGATCTTGATGATGCTGTTGTACTTGGCTTGTTTAGAAGAGGACTAGTTTGTCACTTCTTCAATCATTTTTATTATTCCATCACGGTGTGACTCGGTTTTTATTACTCACTATTATAACAACACCGAGAAAAAATGGGTCTGATCAGTGGATGGTTTAAGTCTTTAACACTCTGACTGAGAAAATTCTTATTCGTCTTACATTATCAATGTGAAATATAATGATTTATTCGCAGATGGTGTATTGGATACTATATTGCTTATAACAGACCGAACTACGATTAATAGTAGTGGTACCACTTTTTGGGATTCATAAGACAGATAAATATTTTTAGTTCTAGGTGATCAAATATTTACTATAAACTCTGCAGAAACTTTAAGGTTGTTGATATTCATTATTAGCATCTCTATCGTAACTTGTAAAAATACAATATATTTTAATCTATAGCAGTAATGACAAGTAGGACTTAATAA
This sequence comes from Rhyacophila evoluta, assembly GCA_022683975.1. Taxonomy (NCBI): domain Eukaryota; kingdom Metazoa; phylum Arthropoda; class Insecta; order Trichoptera; family Rhyacophilidae; genus Rhyacophila; species Rhyacophila evoluta. The sequence goes on along the minus strand of JAGVSQ010011843.1, from coordinate 10,122 downwards.
ATCTGCCAAATCCGCAATCCCAAATTCTACCTATTATATGTACAGGGTATAAATAAGAACATATCGTCGTATTTCTGGCAAAAGACGTTAAAGTGAAAAAGTGAGTCTTATAAAATATAATCATTATACCTTAAGAAATTGTCGTAAAATCTATTTAACAGAGAGCCTCAAACATTAAAACTCGATTATTTCAAAACTCACTTTTTTACTCTAACGTCTTTTGGCAGTAATATGACGATATAATAATATTAGTTGATTATGAAGCGCATATATACCGTCTAATACAAGTTATTTAAATAAGATAAGGAAGTGATAATTAACCTATATAATAAAACAGAAAATACATCTGTATGTCTGTCTGTCACAAGAACTCCTCCCAAATGATAAGCAGTAACCGTGTGAAAGCTTTACATGGAATTCTAGTTCCTATGTCTATATCAAGTGTATTAATTTTAATTTTCAACATTTTCACCAATGATCAATAAGAGACTTAAAATACTGTATGCAACCAAGTATTGAAATTAATTGGTTATAGCAGGATAGACAAAATTAATTTGTCCAAAGAATTAGTTTCAATCTATCCTAGACAAAGCCGGATAAAATAATGCTCCCTAGTATTGATATATTAATTATATCTATAATAGCTTCTATGGATATAGAAATAGAAAAACTACTTATTCTCATTTTGTGTTAGAACTGTTTCTTTATGTCACTTGATTTTTTTATGTCGGGATATTTTTGATTTTAGCACAATACTAAACATAATTTATCGAAAAAAATTTAAAAAATAGTGGCAACTAATAGCAACTAGGTAACAAATAAGATTTGAAAACGACTTTGATATTCAAATTTAAAATACAGGTGGCCCTCGACTTTGCACATAATTGATTCCTGAAAATATTTGCAAAAAACATCAAAAATTGTATTTTGTATATTTCATATAACTTATATTGCTCAATTAAACATTCATTTGACAGAGCTACCGAGCGAGATCCAATCAACTCATTAACATCTTCGTAGTACATTCATTGTGATAACTATTTCATTTGATAGTTTCCAGAGTTTCTTCAGAATTTATAAAATCACTCGTCATTTATTGGCATAATTGTTTCCAGGAACCTTTCATTATTGGCTTTTTACTTCAGACCATGAGCCTACAATACTATTTATTGCGTACCATATATTATAGTTCTTTCAATTTTCTCTTAATGTAGTCCCACGTTCTCTAACAAATGTCTTGATGGCCCAATTCAATAATGTCTTCATATAATATCATTTAAACGTAGCCATGACTGTTTGGTCCATGGACTGTATGAGGCAGTCAGTATTGGGAGGAAGAAACACAACATTGATATCCGGATATAAATTTTATAGAGATGGCCTGGAGCATTGTTAAATATTAATAATGCCTTAAAATGTAATTGTTTTCTTTTTAATATTGTTTAACTGCTGGCACAAAATGAAAAATGAGCCGATCTTTAAAAATGGGCGAAAGTCAAGGATCGTCTGTACTTGTTTGAACTGGACAAGGATATCTTAATAGTTATATTTTTATAATGACACGCTGTCACAGTATATTTTGATCCATCAAATTATTTGGAAGGCATTGGCATTGATAGGGTTATTGATATGAATGTCGATACATCCAATCAAGTAAACGACACTGATTTTAAATTGTCAACAAATATCAATTGAGTGTGTCAAAATCAATAATGCTGCGTTGTCAAAAACAATAAATGTATTGTGATAGGAAAGAGTTGCACATTGATTCTTTATCGGGGCAATGGAAAAATACCTTACTCAAAGTCACATGCTTTGCAGTTAGACTGTAGAAGGTCTAGCAATGATTTAATTTGATACTTATCGATAAAAGTCAAATGTCCATGCCAGGGTTACCAACCATTTTTCATCTATTCTTATGAATACTTTCTATGGTAATTGTTACAAAACTCTAAAATGTTACAAAAATTACCTTTTTTCATACATAGTTTAATCAATATTCACTGAAAAAAAACTTATATGTAAAGTAATATCTTTTAAATTTAAATATTATGTTTTCCTACAGATAAGTTGTATAGTTCCTATATATCTTAACAGCTTAACGCCCGCAATTTTTTGCTGAATTTTCCACGGTAGCCGGTGAAATTCGCGAGAAAATGTGCAAAAAACTGAAATAATATTTCACCATCTCTCGTTAACATTCACAATTAAGCTAAATCGTAACTCAGGTATCTATCATAGAAAATAAACGTTTGGCATGAGACTTACATATGAGTCGTCGGTTACCAACCAATATTCTGTCAAGTCTCATATATGTCCACGTTCGTTAAGCTGTTAAAATTGAACTAAATATTAGATTCTACTTGAGCAACTTTTTCACGTAATAATAAAAGTGAAATAAGTTCTCAACACTTATAAAATCATATAAAATGGGATTTAAAAATTACAATGGATTCCAAATGATCATAAATCTGGCCAAAAAATAGGTATAAGAAGAAAAATGCAACAAAATCAGTCATCTATCATTTTAAAAAAACATGGCATTCTATGGCTTCAATTAAGTGCATTATAAGATTTATTAACATCGATTCTTTAATCTTCTACAGGGTTTTTGATAGACTTCGTCTCTGGACCTGTATCATCAGGATTTACATCTGCAGTGGCTCTCATTATCTTAACTTCTCAAGTAAAAGACATCCTATGCATCACAGTAAAAGGATCTACCTTCCTCCAGCAGTGGGTTTCCATCTTCAGCGAGATTCATAACACGCAGCCATGGGACGTTGTCTTGGGCATTTCCTGCATCGTAATTCTTTTACTCATACGGGTTAGTAGTAAATATTTCAACGATGATCTATATAACGTAAAATTACACATACGTATTTCTATCAAAGTTTTTTTAATAAATATTGATATATATATTTAATAGCTTACCATAAATCTATTCAAAATTGTTATAAACATTGTTGATATCGCATCAGAATAAGTGATGATGATTTTGCCATTGCAGGTAATCGGTATGTACAAGATCGGACCAGCAGAAGAAGAACTCAAAAATACCAAGCACCGTGTGATCAACAAGATACTGTGGATCTTTGGAGCAACTAGGAATGCTTTTGTGGTCATTGTCTGTGGACTTATTGGCTATTCATTCGCTTACGATGGAAGTGCACCACCTATGAAACTGATCGGTACGGTTAATCTGTTTTAAACTTTTTGCTAATCTCTCACAGTCTTGCATAGAGTGCTTATTGTGAGATTTTTGTCCAAATTATTATGAATCTTAATAAAATATCAGTCAATTGCTCAACCTATTAGGCATCCTATCTTGCATAGATTTAAAAGAATTTATAAACAGAATGTAATTTCAACTTATGACCTTCTGCATAAGAGCATGTTTATTAATCAATCAACCACTGAGCCAACAATGTTTGAAAAATAATAATTAAATAATGCTGTTATGTTTTTTCAAGGAATATATTAATGTTTTACATTCTGATTACAGGATACATTCCCCCCGGCCTTCCAGAAGTCAAAATACCTTCATTCAGCTATGAGAAGAACGGGACAACATACGGCTTCATTGATATGTGCTCCGAGCTTGGCTCAGGCATCATCGTGGTCCCTCTTATTGGTCTTTTGGAGAATATTGCCATCTGCAAAGCATTTGGTGAGAAATACTTAATGGTTACTTTTTTTTAACATTCATTAAATTTTCTGAGAATAGTTCAAATTGGAAGTTATTTGAAAATGTAGACAATTTCTATTTACTTGAAGATTTTTTGTTCTGCAACTATCTCTTACTTCCTTCATTTAAGTATTTCTGCAGCATATTTCAAAATATAACTTAACTTTGAAATTTTAATTGAACTACAATAATAAAAGAATTAATAATCAATATTTTCATTTCTCTCTAGCCAATGGAAAAACAGTTGATGCAACCCAAGAACTTATCGCAATGGGAATGACAAACATTGGAAGTTCATTCTTCCAGGCATATCCATCCACGGGATCAGTTGCTAGAGCTGCTGTTAATCATGCTTCAGGAGTAAGGACTACTTTCGGAGGACTTTACACAGGTAAATAGATCAATAAAATTACAATATTAATCCCTTAGTTGCCGAAAACTCATTAAAAGGTATTCCTTGACTTACAACGGAGATACGTTCCAAAAACCTTGGTCGTAAGTAGAATCTGTCGTAAATCGAATTTCATACAAAACTATGATGTGTACTTTTATAAATGTATAATCGTCGTCTTACGATGCACTGATGTATGTATAAATAAATATTAAATTTTGCAATAATAGTTTTATCAGAATAGACATACAAATTAACCAAAAAATTATAATGAAAAATAAATATGAATAGATCACATGCTTTCTGTCGCTTTTTTTTTGAAAAAATGCCATATGATTTATTTGTCGTAAGTCTGAATCGTAAGTTGAGGACTACTTATATCAGATTTTGCTGTAATGCAAGCAAGTATTCTGTTGAATATCTTAATGAACATTGGAATTTATTAATAAATATATTAATATTAAACTAACAATAACAAATAAATGTTTTCTGATTTTGTTTACAGGTATTCTTGTAATATTGTCCCTTCTCTTCTTCACTCCGTGCTTTGCATACATCCCGAAATCTTCTCTGGCAGCTGTCATCATTGCTGCTGTCATATTCATGGTTGAAGTGCACGTTGTTAAACCAATGTGGAGATCAAAAAGTAAGTACAACTACATATCATAGTATCAGATTGGTTATTAACCCTTTCATTACTGATTTAATTGTTTATGCACACATGTTTTAAGCACTAAAAGTGTTCAGTATTTTTATAACAACTTACAACATAATATAAAAAAAATTCAATTCATTTGAACGAATTATTGGTTACCAAATTGGGTATTTTACAACAATTTATTCACAAATCCATTTTTCTTATTTCAGAATCCGACTTGATCCCCGGTCTTGGAACCTTCATATTCTGCCTAGTCTTGCCATTGGAAGTTGGAATTCTTCTTGGAATTGGTGTCAATGTAATTTTCATTCTTTACCATGCAGCCAGGCCAAAGATTTCTGTCGAGACACTAACTGTAAGTATTTTGATTATCAAAAAACAATCTGAACTGTGGGACTTACTTACTGATTAATTGCACAATATTTGGCATCTTTTCTAAAGCCAAATTAAATATACGATTGTTAAGGTTAATTCTGTAAATATTTCACAAACGATTTTTTACTTTCAGAGTCGTGCCAGCGAGCAATATCTGATGCTAACACCCGACCGTTGCCTCATATTCCCGTCTGTAGACTACGTCCGGCGTCTCGTCACCAAGTATTCCATCAGGCAATCTTTGCCTGTTGTGATAGATTGCACTCACATCTATGGAGCAGATTATACCGCTGCTAGAGTAATCGAATCTCTCACAGCAGACTTCAAGGCTAGAGACCAATCTCTATTCTTTTACAATCTTAAACCGAGCGTATGCAACATCTTCGAAGGCCTCAGCCCCACAGAGTTCATTGTATTCTACGAGTTTGAAGACATCGATAGATTACTAAAAGAAAGCTCATGCTATAAAGCGAAAGAAATTAACATTGTATAAAGTCAATCTTGTATTGATTCTATAATAAGTGCATCTAATTCCAGTAAGTAATCATTGTTTATGGATCCATTCCTATGATTATTAAGTGATTTTTTTATGTTTTTGATACCTCTATAAATGTTTTAAATCACCATATGTATACTATGCATGTTCCACAAGCTTAGAATATGTTCCAATTTAGTGAAATTAGGCAAAAGCTTCTAATAATACAAATACTTCTTAAAGAAGCAGGCCCATATTTGTAATACATAAATTGAAAATGTTTGAAAATTTGTTTCCAATTAAATTTTAACTTTAATGTAAAACCTTTATAAAAATAATTTTCATCCTACACAAGATAACTTCTTGAAGAAGGTGAAGTATTTGTTATTCTAATATGTTCACACCAAAATGTTAGGAAATGATTATAAATATAGTCCTATTCATGTGTTTTATATTTTCGAAAGTAAAACTGGCTTCAATATTTATCAATATGTGCAGCTTCTATTATTATCATTATAAATAATTCATTAGTTATATATTTCTTACTCAGTGAAGTAAGAAATATCTTGACACATCTAATATAGTAATTTTGAACATTTAAACTGTTCTGCAATGCATTTCAGATAAATAATTATTTTAATTCGTACATTGATTACTTAGGAACAAAAAACAAATCTCCAATTAAGAATGTACCATAACTATTGTTATGGTGAATAAATGTACAAAAAACATTAACATTTGTTATTCTACTTTCATATTTTAATAATTTATCAAACCAAGAATGAACAGATAATGTTTGTTGATTGATTTTAAATTGTTATGCACATATTGAAAAATATAACATAACAGGAAAAGTAAAAGTTTAAAACACATATTTCTAATGCAGCGCCTTCACTAAATGGACAATTATATATTGTTACATCTTTATTACACATTCTGTGTATTATTGAAGTGTTATATATTTTTCATTGAAGTTGAGAACAAAGCATATCAATAGTGAGAGTAGTAACTATTTAAAAATGTTTTATTATACAAGATTGTTTTTATACAAATTATACTTGAATATTACACTAATTAAATATGCCCTCTATAATATATTATACACTAATTAATAATTACATTTAGATAGAATGTTTATTAGATTTGTATTATAATATAATAGTGCTAGTGTCTTGCCGTAGAGAGGTAATTAAAATTCACATTAGGGATTCTGTGAAATCAGAATCAAGATATTTTAAATGAAACTACTAAGCAGTATGTGTTAATTTATCATTTGTTTTATAAATGTTTCACTATAATTTAGTATGTATAATTTACAATACTGTTATTTATCATTATTATTTGTTTTTTTTTTTTTGTCTTAATAGTAATAGCATAATAAGACATTACTTAATTCATAATTAACTAATTTAGTATTTAAAATATCCAGCACGCTATAGGGCATAGTTCATTTCACTTTAATAATATATTAAAAATGTATTTCGTATTTCATTTCTGTTCTGAATCTCAACATTCATTAATTTTGTTAGCATTATAAACTTTTTCTATCCAAAATACCCAGTTTTTTATAACACAGTAAAAACTACAAACTGCACATCCTTATTTCAGCCAAATTACATCTTCAAATAAATTGAATCTGGTTATCATTATTATAATGAACATGTAATTTTGGTTTGGCTTTCATGAAATTACTTAGTACGTCCATCTCAAAAAAATTGTGTCTGAAGTGGCTAATCAAACTTAATAAAGAAGTACATAAATCCAACAAGCTGACAAATACGTTACCAACCATTTCTTATAAAAATATTCTGTATTTTGGCAAAAATGCTAATTCATCTAGTACTCATTAATCAATGGTTATGTTGACGATCATATCTTGAATCTGAGGCTCTTTTCGGCTGTCTTCATCTTCATTATTCTGTAATATATCAGCAAGAGATTTGGCGATGGAACATTGTCCAAGTGAGTACTGCACTCCGCTTAAGGATAAGCTTCTATTATGTTGATACACATTTCACCAATTTTAGAGCTGCCAGCTTCGTAATTTTTTCCAAAGCTCTTTTATATTCCTAAGATTTCTATCAAAGAATTCTTGAATAAAATATCAAGTGGCTTCAGTTTACTAGTAATGACACCGGAAATCACAGCCAAATTACAGTTAAGCCAGATCCCCACTGTCAGCTAAGTTATTTCTAACTTAGCTTAAAATAGCTCACATAGGAAAGGGTCTTTTCATAATTTCATCCCCAGAGCTTAGCAGTGTGAGCTCGCTGCATTGGTTGATCTTTTGCGTGTCAAACAAAGCTAAGCTAACCCATCCACGTATCAAACCTTGCCACTATTATGCCCAGATTTCGGCAACTAGCATAACAGTTTTTACTGTGGTACCTCGTCGAGGTGGAGACCACAGTTATATAACACTTAGCTTGCGTCACTGAGATCTTGTTTAGCCCATGCCTCTCCACCTGCAGTGAAGATTATTACTGTTTTTAATCTCCATGAAAAAATCCAGCTTATAATTTTTTGAACTATCATTTTAAAACCCATCCCATTTTATGTAAAAAAAAAGTGTATCTTAGATAAGAGAAATATAATTAAAACTGTATAATATTCAATTACTCAAGATATATTTCCTACATCTTACCAGTTATGTGATATATATAAGGCAAGTTAAAACATTTTGATGTTGTTAAGATCATATTGCTTTAGCATTATAAAAACCATTATTATTTTTATGTTTATATATCATCAATCGACACTCAATATTATGAAGTTACAACTTCAAAATATCATATTGGCTTGGGTGTTTTTTTTTCCAACTGGATGCCCAATCCGATTCGTCCTCAGTCGAGGTAGCAAACCCAAGTTACGTTCAATGATCCATAGGCGTTTATACGTTACAAATATTGTGTTTAAATCAATTTCTTTCATAAGCCATCACTCAACAGTATTAAATATTTGAAAACATTATAAATAAAACTCAATATTGTCGATGCTCATTTATTTTTCAATACTCTTCATGTTTCAAAACATGGTATCTACTTACAACACAGAGTCACATACATTAATAAAATATCATTATTGGTATATTTTTAACTGACAGATAAAGAATAAAATACTCCATTTTGAATTGAAAAAATCAAGAACGTATTTGTAAATACATTGTAAATATTTTGATCACTGTAATTAATAAAATAATTGTTAAGTAATGAATAGTCAAGATATGTAATTTTTATTCCAAGCAAACCAAAATGTCTTCAGACAAAAAACTATTATGTATTGTAATTATCAATTATAATAACCATTTTTTTTTATATGAAAAAATAAATGTTTAATAAATATATATTTAATTTCATTTCACACATCTCCATGCCAAATCTGAATTATTGTATTCAAATTCTAAGACAGTCGTCCAAGTTGATGCAGATTTTTTCCCATCAAACGCCTCTCAATAACGATCCAACATAATTTACCCAGATAGCAAAATGATTCAAATTATCAAACAATGATAATGAATACATTTAGTTCAAGATTATATATAGACACCGATATAATATGTGGATGTATTGTATCCATAATAATTAAATAGACATTTATATTTTGATTGATCAGATGGTGGTGTTTTGGGTAGGTCACTTAATACTACAGGAAATATTTGGTGGGTATATAGGTTGTTGGAACGATTCGATAAGACATAAGAACATTTCTCATTTTTTTTAAATAGTCTTGGAAGAAAATCAAATATAGAGATATCACAACATCCAATAAATAGATCTAGAGGCTGATGGATCCACGAAATACTGTCCTGCAGGTGTACATGACTATTCAATGCACGGAGCCAAGACGAATAAAACCAGTTGGCAGATGCTTTAATTCACCAGGTGATGATGATGAGAAAGCAATATATGGTTGGGATCTCCAAATTTGACTTCATTAATTTCAGCCGTGACTTAATGCTTGTTACAATGTAACACATTTATTGATTACCAATAGACATTTAGATAAATTCGACATTCAGTTCACATTTATTGACATTTTTTGTCAAATTAGGTTTTCCTGGACTTCATACTCAAGTTAAAACCATCCTTAGACTCCAAGTAGAGTGATTTGGGCGCAAGTTTCATGGGAATAGGTGTTTTGGTAGAAACTTCCAGAGTGAACTTGGAAAGTAGAGAAGCGGCCAAGATTTTCATTTCCATCAAGGCAAAATGAGAACCTAAAATCAGAGTAAAACAAAATTAATTCATATTAACAACTTAACGACTGCGATTGATGGCTGAATTTTGCATGGTGGCCGGGAAAATTCACGACAAAACGTGCAAAAAATTGAAATAACACTTTATGATCTCTCGTTAACATTCACTACTGAATTAAATTGTAACCCAGTTACTTCTAATAGAAAAGGAATATGCGACGTAGGACTCATATATGAGTCTACGGCCACCGACTAATGTTCTGTCAAGACTCATTTATGATTAAAATTTTTGACTGATGGTGCTTGATGGAAACTGATTTTAAATTCTAAATTATTTAAA
>JAGVSQ010011842.1:1549-11995 GCA_022683975.1 Rhyacophila evoluta | reverse complement strand
ACAAGCAATTTTCGTGAAAAATAATCTGCCAAAACATGTTTTTAGATTAAAGATTATAATATACTCTACATTCATAGTGAACTACTTCTTGCTGTGTAGATTCATATGCTTTACTTTAGTAGCAAACGTTGCTTAAAAGTATATACACTATGTTGTGAATGGCTCAAATTAATAATTTGTAATATTCTGAAAATGTATTTTAAAATAAAATAAATTCAGTGAAAGTTTATTTTAGTTTATAGTACTTGAAAGTTAGGCTGTACAATTTAGACGGGTATTTTAAGATGTAAATAATATAATAATTGTATAACTAATGGTCTATCGCACTCGATTAATTTCCTAAAACGCGTCACCCTACTTCAAACAGTTCTCCCAAATCGTTCAGTAAACAATCCCCCAAAAAATTAACAATAAGCGCATTGTTGACGAACAATGTAAAACGACGCTCTCCCCTCTCACCCGCGCCGGCAGGTAGTGGCGTCGCGGCGTTCTCTGGCGGGAATCCTGATAAGCGAACCGGAAGTTAGATCGGAAATTGGATAAACCGGAAACCCCATCTGAAACGAAGCTTCGTCGTCGCTAGCAATATAATATATATTCATTCACAGGACGTACGAAAACTGTGCTCAGCTGACTCCGTTTGTTTTGCAAAAATAAATTATTTAAAAATAAAAATATTTAAAATTTCCTATTTCGACCATGTCCGCTATTTTGTCATAGAGAACTAGAAAATAAACTGAAATAGAACCTCACATAAAATACAAGCATAATTCAAATACTTTAGATTCATTTCTTAATTTTTTTTGTTCAATATACATAACATTATAACAGTTCAATCGTGACAATGATATTTATCAAAATATATTGAGTTATTTTCATCCACATGACACTTATTATCGACAACTTATATTAGACAAAAATTAATAGGACAATTTATTATTTTTATCGTAGATTTCTGATTTGAGGGATACTTCAATATACTTGAGTCCTTGTGCTACTAGTGTACCATCTTTGATTCGTTTGCTATATCAAGTGTACCTAGAACAAAGCCTTTTTCATTATTTTTATACAAATTGAGTATTTTCATCAGAATAACACTTTGAACAGCGACGTTGAAGCGACATCAAATATTTCTTCTTTTTATAGATTTTTTTTTAGATCAACATTCTTGAATCATGAGAGATAAATTATTTGATTAAACATCAAGATGCTGATATAAGCTGCTAAAATGAACTTTCAATTCTATCAAAAGCTCAAGAAAAGTATTGCAACTATGCATTACAGTAAAACCTATAAAAATATCTGGTATTATCAAGTATATAATAAAACATGCCTAAAATAATTATCGTAGATATATATATAAAATTATGTATAATTTATTTTTAGCATCCCTCACCAAGTTAGTAAAACAATACTATTTAACATTCATTCATATGGCATTTTTGGACGCATATTAATCGATTACAACAGTCCTGTGGCAAATTATCATACTCGACGAAGACTTCTGTTAGTATTTATTTACTACGTGATTTTTAAATGTTAATTACTTGTAAGCTTTTAAAATATTGAGTCTTATGTTAACATTTTGATGTATTTGCATTAGGCTTATTTGAAAATGTCACACTTGCTCAATGTATTCATTCTGCCATTTTTGCTTTATTTAAATATATTATGGCTGTTGTCGAAGACTTAAAAATTCTTGTTATCGTGCTTAAAACTAATTTAAATTGTCTTGAATATCGATAATAGCTTTTAGAAGAATTAGAACTAAGGCTTATGTATTGGCACTGTACCTAAAAAAATGCTATGGATGTTTTGAAACAGCTTGATTCTCTTTACATTACAAATGTAAACGAATCTTTATATATTTCATTATAATAGTTTTTTTTAATTCTCTCTTGAACATCAAATATCTTTCCATCATAGGATAATTGTCTATAAAATAATGCTGTAATTTATCAGCTAACCTTAAAGCATCATTTATTGTGTTTCATCTGCAACATTTACAATTGTTTTCTGTCTTATTAATCGTAATAAGCTTGTATAACATTTCGACTAGTTTTTCTTCTTTACAAGCACAGTCTTACAATATTTCTTGGATATATTGAACATCCATGTCATCAAATTCCCTTCCACCAATATCACGACAAATGTTAATAATCTTTTCATATTCATCTTCTTTTGTAACTTCGAAGGTGACTTTTTCTGGCCTAAGCTTTTCTAGTAAGCTTTTAAAATACATAGATTTATTTTTTGACGACGAATCTAGTTGAATATGACGAATAAAATATTTTTGTGATGGCATGATCTAGGGATGTCCAAATCCGAGATATCGAATGTTTTTAATTGATTATTTTCAGCCGTGCTTTAGAAGAATATGTCACAATTATTCAACCATATTATAAAGATTTAGATTCAATACGGAAAATAGAAGTTTCTTTCTGCGATAATATAAAATCGCTCGTGTAAATGCATGTATAATGGAGAAAGTAACGATTTTGAAAGAAAATAAAATATAATATACGTCACTATTCCTTGTCCTTTTACTATAATACTCACCCTCAGTTGGATATTTTCTATTATTTCATGTTCTGTGTAGTTTTTGTGGTAGCTTCAATAAAGGTTTTCATACGTGAATATACATTCGTCAATTTTTTTGATTTTTATGACATCAAACGAGTTTTCTCTTTATATAACTTCAAGCGTCTTTTGAAGTTTTGATTGGGGGATGGTCCCAGTTCGTACGGTGAAAATATTGTACGCACGCATTATTTATCGAAGTTAATATAGATTCAAAATACAACAAATGTTGCAGTTTTTACCATTTACATTTCACATATGGAATCGTACCAACTTGCTGTATAGTAAATTTGAAAAACTAATCAATGAGATAATGAAATCAATGACAAACTAATGAGAAAATCAAAAATTATAAATATATTATATATTACATACTAAAATAGCTTAGGGAGACTATAATTTAATAAATATTTCATTATATATACATCAAATGGTTATTTGAGAGAGGTAGTTCTAAAGTGAACTTCACTATTCTAAAATTGAAACGAGAATATCTTGAACGAATATTTTTTTACAAATAAACCACATAGCATCTTTCTAAAGGTTTATTTTTGTTTTCAATTTTTTGAAAGTTATTTTATCTACTGATTTACATGCTCTTTGAGTTTTGGTATAGTGGAAGTAGTTCACTTTGGAACTACACCCCTCATTTATAAATCATTGTCAATGATCAATGTTGTATCAAATACGAGTAACATAATTTTGAATTGAAAGTTTAAATTGAAGCAGTTTTAGTGTTCATAGATTTCAAGTTTGTGTCTATTAAATATTTTCATCTTGGTCCAAAACCATTAAATACACGTTTTGTGTGTGTCTTTATTCTGTGTGGGTTATATTATTTTTCTTTTCCACAGCTGACACATATATTTCAACAACATTATCCACTCTCTATATGGAGTATATGACCACTACATGGTACTTTCACCATTATCCATTACCTGGCTCTTACTTGGCATTCTCCTAGGTATTTTTATAACTCCTTTACCCCACCAAATACATCTTGTTGATAGTACTATGTGATCTTCCAGGAAATCGGAATCCCATTGATTAGAAGAAGAGACATACAGCCAGTTTAAATTTGTATAAGCTTTTTAATAGTAAATAAATAATTAAAAACATTTATTTATTTAAAGCCTGTATAAATATTACATTAGCATCGGCGAATAGAGCAATTGTCTTCCTCCATTGGCGGTACGGAGCTTTCAAAGTCTAAAAGCTTGTTCAGATACGCCAATAATTTAGTCAATTACAGAGTAGCTTAGTATTAAAACGTCTGTGGACAAGTTAGTCAATTCAATGGACATGGTCTGGTTCCAATTTTTCAGTTGAGTAGCCGCCTCGCCACATCGACACCGAGCCCAAAACAAGCGACGGTACATGTCTGAACAATTAATTTTGAGTCATGTTCAATTTTTTCTTAAAAATATCATTTCCACTAAATGAATATATAACTTTTAAATATTATCGGAATGTATTAACCTTTACTGATATAGCTTTATCAAATAAAGCCATAATTTTTTTTTTTTTGCTTTACAATCAATCACTGACAACATGAAGCTGCAACGCTGGACCTAGATCGGCCACACATTGCGGATGCCTCAAAAAAGTCTGAACCTGACTTGCCTATTCGTTAAGCCGACCGGTTGTCGGCGTCCCGGAAGGCCGCTAAATACTATCTATAGAATTTATTCGGCGGAGTTACAGAATGCAGGTATGACCTGAGAGAACGCAAGAATACTGGCGGGCGGCAAGGATTCTTTGAGGCGGCACTTGATGTTCATATGCTCCACTTAGGGAGTTTATATGTAAGAAGAAGTAATCAGTTGAATGAAAAATGACTTACCACTATGTTTTATTGACAGAAAACTGTCCGAACATAGTACATTTGTGAACGACATGTCGAGACAACGAGAACCGAATATAGTGAAATGCAATGAAAATATAAAATAAAGTTAATAACTTTATGTGATAACTTATGAACATGATTCAAGATAACACGCTCATAAACGAATCGTCTAGTACCATGAATGAACTTCGGAAAAATCTTGGCAAATCGAATTTTTTGTTTGTTACATTTTCTTATTTTTGTTTTTAAATACAAATAAAAATTAAAATCTAGAAAATTATTTATTTCATAGGTTTCGTTATTAGATAACGGATGTTTACAGTAAAATTAAATGTATGCTTTATTTATATTTTAGGAGTAATTACGATAATAATAATTAATTCGTAATTTTCATATCCATTTATTATAAGGTTTTACTGCCGATGAGAATTTATCAACCTTTTATGTTGGTAGACTAGAATAAATCCTCATATTTAGTTCAAATTTGACAAAAAGTGCAACGACTCAAATAATGTCTCACTGCTTGTTTACTACTTGGTAGGATGTTGTTATAACACGTTCGCTCTCAGCGTGGAGCATATGGATCTACACGGTGTGAAGATTTCCACCCCGAAAGAGAAGTATATGGATCTCCGCAATGTGAAGACGTCTTGACAGATTATTTTTCACGAGAATTGTTTGTCAGACAAATACTCAATCCAATAGGCATCCAGTCCTGCATTTCTCAGATTTTTAAAATGATGGGGAATCGTACCCGCATTCCCCGGATTACTAGGCGCACACGCTACCGACTACGCTACCGAAGAGACTTGGTAGGATAAATAGATAAATTAGAACTAATTTTATTTAGCCAACAGACTTGACTTAATTACTTGACTAATTTCTGATCGCACGCGTTTTAATATTTAATTATTCTCCACTCGACTAACAAACTGGCATAGTCTGAACCATCCTTAAAATGTCTCCTAATAAATATCAAACACCAAAACTATTACAATTGTGCCCCCGATACTCACCCTATAGGCTTTTGTTTACTTTCCTTGCCTGCTCAAACTTATTTATTGCTCAATTAATTGCCCCAATCTGCTATGCTATCATTATCTACTTAGCGGTAGAAAGAGGAAGATATTAGCATTTTTTTTCTTCGATGTATTTTTGCTCGGCCATTTCTGCGCAAAAACAACTGGAGCGAGCCTTATAATTTGTGGCGATGTCGGTTTTTGTATTTCAGTATTTATGACATCGAAGTTATCTATTGTAATAATTATTGTAATTTTTCTTTTTGTTATATTTTCAAAGAATTTCTGTTTTATTTTTGTCTTCATATCGTAATGACTGTCGTATATTCTATGCATTAAATTATTTCTCGAATCTTTAATTCGAACAAACATTTGTTTATTAGAGCAACGATTTTAAATATAGTAACACACATACAAATTTATATATAAACCCAAAGTGTTCTTTGTAAGTCAGCCTTTTTAGATATATTTATCCTGTGTGCGCGCTTTCCATCAAGAGGTTGCAGATTTGAATCCTGTGGTCCAGGATATTTAATAATCTTCATATGTAGAACTGGACACCTAATAGGTTAAGGGTTTCCCAAACGCAATGGAACACTTCGCAAACGCGAACATTTTAACGTAACACTAAGCTTATTTTTTTAGGTTGACTAATTCCCACTAGTAAGAAGATTTTTAAATGTCCTGCGGTGTATAAAACCATTCCAAATTGTCGCGGCACACCTATTCAGGTTCAGCGAAACACCGGTGTTCCCCAGAACATAGTTTGGGAAAACCTGGGTTGAGCAATTGACTGTCAACCAATTTTAATAAAAAAAAATGTCAAAGTCTTTATAATGCAGAAATATATAGAATTTTAATGGGTTTTTTTTATTTATCATGCTTTAAGATTTAAGACATTCAAAAAAACTCTGCTTACATATTATTTGTTTCAAGGAATAAAACGAATTACTCAATAAAAGCTCATTGAAAAAATATATCAAAATAAGCTTTGAAAATCTATAGTATCATTAGTTGTAAATCTTTCGCATTTTTAGCGATGAGAGCAATTAAATAATTTTGATATAAACAACATTATTATAACATGATAAGTGATAAGATTGAAATTTGGTAGCTTTCTGCCATGTTATACTGGCCTGCTTAACAACGATTAATAGTGACGATAAAATCTCGAGAGAGTTTTTTGCGAGCGTACCACATTGTGTTTTGTGCTTGTATAAATTACAATATGTTATCCTTAAATTATTATCTTCTCTTTATTTCAGTTTCTTTTTAACTACCATACAATTTTTTCACGAGTAATAATCAAAATAATAAGCCAAAAAAAGTAGACCAATATTTTATTTGATGAAAATGTTTGACTATCATGAAGTACTCTTTCAAATCATTCTTCAGTGCCTAGATGGCAAATTAATTTCAAATCAGCGTACAATTATATAAAGTCCATTAACATACGACGGCTTCAAAAGTTCACGTATAACAATAATTCATAAAAAAATCTGTCAATCTTTCATATGTATATATTTAAATCATTTTATTTCATTTTACTTTCAATTGTTTACGAGAAACATATAGTTGAGTCTTCAATTTAGTTGTCAGTGTATATAATATAGATAACACGGTCGTTTAGACTCATACATCGCTACTTGAATGCAATACTGTTATAACTCAAAAATTGTATTTTTTAATATATGGATTTCAAAATTAGAGCTACTTTTATGATATTAAAAATAATATACCGTGGGGGTGTTGTAGGATGTTGATGTGGTCCAAGGAAACACTCTTATATAATCTTCAATTTTATGATTTATTGAAGTTGAAATATCCGAAAGTTATTACAATTGTAAAACAAGTACAATGTTTTATGTTCGCGGAGAAAGACGCGTATAATAGCGGATGGAAACCAAACTACGAACAGCGCGATGCTTGCTAGTTGAGTTGTTGATTTGAAGTGAGGAGAAAGAGAAAGAGCCCGGCCATGCGTCGCTTCTTAATAGTTATTAGAAGATTGGTAACATTGCGTATGCTGCGCTTTCATTGGTTTATAATATTTTTTGTTGATATTTGGAATGCTTGTGACACTCGATATTGATGATTAACTAAATTTGCACTGGATCTACATAATATGCCTAAGATGCAATTAATTTATATAACCAGCTGAATGTATTTAATTTATATACGCCACAATACCAATAAACTTAATATATTAATTGACGGAAAGTAACTTATACATAAAATTTCTTTGTAAAGGGGTTACTATGTACGTATAAATAACAACGAGTAAAAGACTTAATTAGCGATATAGCTAAAAGATTGCGATAAGCGTGTCACAAGATTTCGTAGAATTTATCGAATGGATTAAGAGTTTTACAAATTGTTATTATTTATAGTATAATTCAAATTGTGCAAACTAATCTTTCTGAAAGAAAAAATTGCTTTTATGAACTGTCAATATCAGTGCAGTCACGAACACACTGTTGCAATAGACAAAGATAATAATGTATTCCCGGTGTAGTTTCCCGCCAAAGTGATTGAATATCCGGTCACTGAAAGAAAAATGATGTTGCCTCATAATGTACGACCATATTGTATGCTTGTACCTCTATAATAGGAAAAAATAGACAACAAACAATTGGTCAAAGTATTTATTTTTTTATCTCACAATTAAAACATGTATGGTGAATTCAAGGAATTTTCCTGTCAAGCTATTTTATAAAGTACTATTTATCAGTTTCTATCATGAATAAAAATAATAAATTCACACTTCTCGTCAGCTTTATTAAGGCGTTCATCATTTCTTGTCATTTTATCATACTTTTCATACCCTATGAGAAACTTTTTCAAAAACTTTGTTTATTAAATGAATTATTTTTTCGAAGTCTATGGTTATTCAAAGTTGTGTCAATATCTATTGAAAAGCATATTCTTTCGGTGACATCGAAATAATTTGATGATAATATATTAGTCAACTGTCAAATTTCGCGCGCAAATGGATTCAAATTATCAAAGATGGCGGCGTTCAGTTGAGACCAGAAGGCGATAAACGTCAATGACTTCCGTTTTGACAGAGGCGTTTCGGCGGGAATCAATTTCAAAATGGCCGACCATTTCAAAATCCGTTTTTATTTCGTGTTTTACTCCTCGATTAATTACGGGAATTATTGCCCACTTTCATCCAGGTAACAATCAATTCAGCGATGGGAAACATTTACACAAGACTTAATAATAAGATTTACCAAGCAAATAAATTTGCTTTCAGTTTGTTTAATCAAATCAATGGGCTTTTCAATAGACCTAGACAGTATATCCTTGCATTTTTTTAAATATTTGTGTAGTGACTGCACCTAATACAACAATTAAAAATTTTGTCTACCAACTCAAAATTAGTCTTCACTAAGAATTAAAGGTGGGCAAAGACTTGGTGCTTTTTTTATTTATAAATATTTCTGTCAATCAATCTCTCAAACTATTTGATATATTGATAATTATGTTGAAATAATGGATATAAGACTAATATTTCTTGCAAGTAACAAAAACTTTAGCGCGCACGTCTCACAATCCAGGAAATGCAGGACTGCATGCCCATTGTGCTGAAAATTGTCTCATAAACACTTCTCGAAACAAAAGTATTCTGCACAGACATATCTTCACGTTGTAGATCTATATGCTCCACTTTCTAAAAGAATATAAAATAAAAAAATTGTTAATAATAATTGATAATTTAACACACATAAGTATCAACTCATTACCTTAAAAAAACTTTCAGAGTTCTTCAAAAAAATTCATCGATAGGCCATAATACAATATTCCATCGGCGTTGA
Source organism: Rhyacophila evoluta (assembly GCA_022683975.1). Taxonomy (NCBI): domain Eukaryota; kingdom Metazoa; phylum Arthropoda; class Insecta; order Trichoptera; family Rhyacophilidae; genus Rhyacophila; species Rhyacophila evoluta. The sequence continues at coordinate 2,729 of JAGVSQ010011842.1, read as the reverse complement.
CAAAGAATATTTACCAACACACAAAATCGACTGTATTTAAGATTCAACCTGTCAAACATATCGACTGTGGAAAGGAAAAGGGACGAAACCCTCATTTTTTCGGATTTTTAAAGTCTAAAAATGCAGGCTGGATGCCCTAATGGGTTGAGCAATTATCTGACAAACAATTCTCGTGAAAATTAATTTTTCAATACGTTTTCATATTGCGGAGATCCATATACTCTTTCGGAGTGGATGTCTTCACACTGTGTAAATCAATACGCGCCACTTTGGGAGCGAATTTGGTATGTAAAAAAAAATCATATTGGATAAATAAAACACGAGTTTTAATCTTCATCCCTTTCAAGATTGTACTTTGCTTTTGCCCAAAATAATTAAATAAACGTTTTCTGTGACTCCTGTAAAACTCGTTCTATATAGGTTACGTCCTTTTTTGTTTCCACAGTCGATATTATAATCTATCTTCAAACTTGAAAATTTTAAACGGATATATATTTTTGTTGATTATGATTATAATGACTGTATTAAAAGATAGTTATGAAAACAATTCAAAATATCAATAAATAGTCTAGATTTGTTGTAGTTAAGCATCGTTTTAATGTTGTTGAAGTATAATGAATCATTATAAATGTGGTATGAAGTATTTTTGACTTGTTTTTGAAATGTTGACCACCACTCTACTTTTTGCGTTTTAATTTGAATTTCGAATTGACAAGTTGTTCTGAAGGCTTTCTGACAAAACAATGAAATTCGCTTCAAAGGGTAACCCAAATTGTCCCTCCCCTTCGTCGATCTCCTCCTGCGTCGCTGGTTTTATTTTGTCATAAATAAGGTTAATTAATTTTCGAAATGAAATCCTTTGACTCGATCGAATTTCCGCAAAACGACCTTAGACGACACAGTCGCCGTTTCGATACTTAAACGAGTAATAAAGCTTCTACTTAGCATTAATTAAAACTAGGTAATAAACCCCAAAATGGTTCTACTAATCAACGAACAATCATGTTACATCACTACCTGAACAATTAATTATTTTATTTTTTACTACACCATTCCATTTTTAAAACAATAATTATATTGCACAGGCAATTATTTTAAAATATCGTCAATATTGCAGAAACACGTATCTAAATTTTTTGGCTTAAGTCACTTTTAAATTATAGTTTTATTTTTTGCAATC
>JAGVSQ010011841.1:0-11997 GCA_022683975.1 Rhyacophila evoluta | reverse complement strand
CAATGTAAAAATTGCTAAATATATTTTTAAAATGACTTTTTTGACGTGCCGCCATAGTGGCGGCACGCGAGTGGAAAGGGTTTTAATTAGAATGCGATCACAATCTTTTGCAAGCTTTTCTTACCTTATTAATTTTCCATAATGATTTTCACGTCAGAGATCATTGAATCTTTGTTGACAAACAACATTACGGATGGATTTAATACACGTCAAATATATTACTTCTTTAATATTTTTAATATCCCAATCATATATTATTCATACGTATTAGCCCTTGAGAGAAATGGAAAAGGTACTTAACGCAAATATATTGTCTGACCACTATTCTTGTGAAAACTGTCAATACATGTATTCACATTACGGAGATCCACCTTTCCAGTGGTATCTTCACACTCCAATTTCGGAGGGAAAATTGTTAAAAAACAATTAGTCGTCAATATTTATATAAATGTTAACCCAAAATGAACTGACAAAACGAGAGTAAACATTTTTGTTTGTTGTAATTAGTAAATGTTGAAGTTAAACTATGAAGAACTACACTATAGAAATCCTAAAAATTCACTTTCAAAATAGTGAATAAATATATTGTGGAGAGTAAATGGAGGTAAATTTTTAATGTACGCTCATTTTAGGGCATCCTTATTAGAGTATTTTAAAATTTTATTCTCTGTCCTAGTTCAACAGAAATCAATTCTAAATCAACCAAAGAATTATTTTTCACATCGATAGATTTATTATTCATATTCTAAATATTAATGGACTTCAGTAAGTTGTAAAAATAATTATTACTGAATTGATTTTTTTCTTGTTGCTCAACAAAGACAGCAGCATAATGAAAATATTAAGTTGCTACAATTATTGTAAACATTCCGAAGTATTGTCCCATTAGAAATCATGTTAATAAGTGTGCTTATTTTTGTTTCTGTAAAACGTTATTTTGCTATAAAAAAGTAAAAAATGAACTTTAGTCTTCAGTTTGAAAGTAAAAAATTAAATACAACTTAGCCCCGAATTAGTAGAATTCTATCCGTTCAATGTCAGTACAAATCGATTAATTAAATTTGTATATTCTCATTTAATGCTGATTGAATTGAAAAAATAATTAGTTCTCACAGACAAAATAATCCAGTTAATAATTTATCGAAATTAAGTTATAATTAAATTATTTGGTGTTAATTATTAAAATATTTTTAATACAATATAATTTACGAAAGTCTTCGTAAATCATACATATATATAAAATAACTCTTTTATCGCTCCAACGATTAATATTCAATGTGTATTTTAAACCGTGGCAAATTTCATATTTCCTACCGTTAGAATGGTAATGAATCACACATTGAAAGTTTAAGATAGGTTTTGATTGAATGATATTTATGATACATAAAATATAATTATATTTTTATTTGTTATACTCGTAGTAAAAAGGTAAAGTAGCGATGGGTTAAAGTGAATTTAAGATATATATATGCAATAGAACCTCGATTGTCTGAATTTGATTCAATACATTTTTTTATTACTAAAATGTCTCGAATCTATAGATTTTTTTCTTTTAAAGATTTACAAAAAATAAGCACAGTGAACATATTATGCAGTTTACCAATCCTATCACGTCAGAGGGTGTAAACATATGAAAAAATATCAAAATCAAAACAGAGTGTATCTTCATATGGGTGAAGTGGTATCAAACGATGCTCTGTTCAGCCAATATCTGGGCCAAAATTAACTGGAGATACAAATTTAAAGGCAAGTTCTGGTTGGCTCGAAAAACTTAAGGGGCGACATGGCATTAGAGAACTGGAAATACATAGGGGAATATTCTGCCACATACCTTCAGCAAACACGTTCAAAGACACGCTAAAGGTGTTTGTGGAAAAAGAAGGATACGATAAAGAGTTTATCTATAATGCTGATATGACCAGTTTAGATTGGAAAAAACTTCCCAGCAAATCTTTAGCACCAAGATGTGAAAATACTGCACCGAGGTACAAAACCATTAAAGACAAAATTAAAAGAGATTTGGAGGCTTCTAAAAGAAAATTTAATTTCAAGCGAAAATAAACTATTCATTAAATAATTCGTAATGATTAAAATTAAAATGTACGTATGTCGGTAAAAATATTCACCATAATGTAGATATCTACATTTTTCTTCCTCATTTGATTATAATCACGAATAAATAAAACAATACAAATTACTAGTAAAATAGTCGTATATTAGCTACTTGTAATTTATTGTAATCAGAATTATCACATAAACAGGTTTCCGATATATCTTACATCATATTTAAAACTGTATGAGTGTTATACCAGTACAGTGTCTGCTCCGAAAGAAGAGCATTATGATCTCCACATTGTAAATTTGTTTCTATATTTATAAGTATCTGTCCCGGGTATGGAATATATATATATAATATCGACTGTGAAATGGAAAAAGGACATGATCCACGCAGAACAAATTTACAGAAGGCACAAAAACGTCTATACAATGGTTTTGGACTAGAGTTCAAACATAAAATATACACAACTTTGAAGTGCACGAAGACCAAAAATAATGTTTCATCTACCTTATCTGAAATTACTTTAATAAGTTATTTAAGAAAAATAATAAAAAAATATTGAAAGTTCATTTTATTGATCCCAAATTTTATAGGCCATCCTTTTTACAAACTTAAAGCGGAATTTAGATATTTATTTAACATTTTCAACATACATCCTGTTGATAGAATGTGTATTAAGTTTTTACATTATGATAATCGAGAAAAAGCCATTTTTTTAAAACTGAGGGCCACGTCCTTTTTTATTTCCATAGTCGATATGCATCCCGACAATTTGATTTTGATAGCATTTTCTCACGAGTATTGATTCCAGTTGCTCAACCCGTGGAAAATTTCGAATTGTATTATTTCGCAATTATTCTCTCTCTAATTCTTATTAGGGTTCTTATCACCGACACAAAATTGGCTGTTTTATCGGAAAGTGGCCACAATTTTAATTGACCAATGGAAAATCAAACATACACATAGTTTCAAGAGTTTTTATGTTTACTGTTCTGTAAGTACGAGTGCATCAAGATTTATATAGATATATATATTTCAAGCATAAATAATTTGTATAATAAGCAATAATAATTTGAGTAAGAGCTAAATATAAGTATATTTAATAAATGTAAGATTGTAATCGGAAAAATTTACAGAATTATCAAATAAATCTATCTATGTTATCATAATATAGCATAATATGGGGATCATAAAATGATTTTCGTTAATACCACTTTTTATTGGCTCGATTATATTTAATTTTTTGATGTTGTTATTATTTTTCCCCGTGTATGTTTTATTAATTATGTGTGATGAGATGCAAAAAAAATAATTAAATCGTCATTCAAATGTGATTTGGACCGCGAATCGTGGATTTGTTCGCCGCAGATCAGATTAGCGCAGTGGCGAAAGCGAGAGTGGCGGGCACTTTGTCGCTGCGCATAATAAAATAAAATTCAACTTTTTAACAAGTGAGAGTGAAACTAGAGAGCGTGCTCCGCCGCCCAGTTGAGTGTGGATACCGATTCTCACTTCAATAATAAAAAACATAACTCCGTAGTGCTGCGACAACGCTGATCCGCGTTGCATTTCAGTGTTTGGGATGATTTTTTTTTCGTTTTTTTTATTATCTTCTCGTGACAATGTTCCGCATTGCGCGGTGCATATTTTATGATCGCTGAAAAAATATTTAGGTACCTGGAAAAACATTAAAAATTTTAATATTAGAAATATAAGGATTTTTTATATGCTTTTTTCTACTGCATCTCATAATAAATGCGTAGTTTCACTGTAAAGAAATAGTTGAGATCCAAGTGCTACATTAAAACCAATTTATGGGTTCACATTATTATTGATGTGTTTATTTTTTGGAAAAAATAATAATTATTATTACAACTTTTACACAGAACTTAAAGACGCAATCTCTCTCAATATATATAGATTTGCACCATTTCATTTTTTCAAAACTATTTATCATAATCATTATTATATCATATTATATATAAATATATTATGGACTTCAAATACAAAATTGAGAGCTGAGATTGTTTATTCTATAGCCGAGGTTATAGCGTTGTTACGGCATTTGACGGTGCCTCCATATTTGGTTCGTGGATGAATCGCTAACAGATATTATCCATTAATAATTATTTATATAAACTTAATAATCTGTATTTTTACTATTTCAATTGAACTGTTTACGTGCGTAGGGAGATCATGTTTTAGCAGTCGTAAGTAAACATTGGTTTGACTTTACTCACAACCACACAACAATACGTTTAAACTTATCACTAAACAAAACACCCTCCAGTATTTGCCAACCTTGAGAGTCTGAGGGGTCAATATGTATGTGGTCATTTTTTAGTTGACGCTATCAATGTACTATAGCCAGTGGTCGCCAGACTCAATAATGAATGATGCGAGCTACTTTTACATATTCCTTCTTTGTAATTTTTTACCATCTTCCTTTATCGTACCATACACAATATTATTATATTAAGTCGGTCGGCGTACGATTACATATTATTATATAACGGTATTTAGCAGCCAGTCGCTCGCGAACGACCGTATGGCGACCATTGTACTATACAATGACACGTCTGTAAAAAGCTGTTTAACAGCGTTCTTACAATATGAGTTATTTGAGGTCACTTATGTTTGAACTTTTATCGGAAGACGACTTTGCCGTATTACAGTATTGTGACGATTATTTCCGCAACGATTACGTGTCAGCAAGGTAAGGTGCGTTGTCATTTTTTCGATCGGCGTTCTCGGTTTGCCCCCTACTCCAGAGCCCTCCGATGTTTTTCACTTTTACTTTTTTTTTGCGACGCGCTTCGTTTCCTCCATCCTTCGTCTCGGATCGACGCCCATCGCTGGGCTCGTCGTTCAGTAATCTTCCACCTTCATATTCAGGAATTTGATTTTCGCTCCAATGCGAGAGCAACGACCTGTGGCCTGCGAGCCACAGTCTCAAGAACCGACACCAATTTACCAATAAGGAACCAGTCACAACCCGATGATTTATGCTTGTGTGACGTCTTTTCGTCACGGTTACAATGAAAATAAATAACCAAACCAATATCAAGAACAATTTCCACCATAATAATGGACCTGCAACATTAGTCATTAAAATTTTATATGACTTCCTATGTGTAATAGAGAACATGCCGTGGCACACCAGCACTATGTATCGACAAGGTACATGGAAAAAAAATGATAACACATAATCTATTCATTCAGAATGCATTTTGAATTACCCACGTCACATCATAGATACATGTTTCTCCCTATCCAGTCCCAGAAAAGAGATTAGAAATTCTTAATCTACTACGTACTATCGTAATAAACTAAATATATTTAAATAGTAACAATAAATACACGTATATAATTAAACAGGAAAATTTAAATTTCATGTAAAAATAACGAAATGATTTGCATGCTAAAATCAGTAATAAGAAAATTAACGACTTCTCATTTGGTATTCGTCGGCGGTATAGTAAAATCTGCATCTGTTGCTTAAATTAATCTATAACTTCATATCGTCGTATTACTGGCAAAAGACGTTAATGTAAAAAAGTGAGTTTTGAGATAATCGAGTTGTAATGTTAGAGTCTCTTTGTTAAATACATTATACGACAATTTCTATCAAATAATACATTATACATTAAGAATTTGTCGTAAAATGTATTTAACAAAAGAGACTCAAATATTAAAACTCTATTATCTCAAAACTCACTTTTTCACTTTAACATATTTTGTCAGTAATACGACGATATCATAGTATATATATTAATAAAAAAATAATGCCAAAGGTTTGCTAGCGCTCTCGGTTTTGATAAAGCCATCGGGGAAACGTCTTAATAGCCGATAGTGGGCAGAGTCGTGGATTGACAGATCATCGCCAATTTATTTCCGGCCGCAGTGGTTTTACGGCTAAGCTGGCTCAGTTTGTCACATAGACAACATGTCTTTGTAGTTATCCATAAAAAATATGTTAATCGCATATTGTGACCATATTCAAGATTGGAACGGGAAGAACCACTCCAAAATCTAACCAGCTTTTTGATCCATCGGTATATCTGACATCCTTGCAACTACGTAGAATTTCATTGCATTGCAAAGGTTTGTGTTGTCATAATATGGTAAGCCTGATATCACCTCATAATTTCTCTAGCGTCTGAAGAGTGAGTGTCTCATCCAAATCTTTGGTGATTTGGATTTACATCCGGGACATTCACGTCGAATTAGGTAGATCGGTTTTCAAAATCAGAGCTCCGAGGAGAGTGGATAGTGGGCAAATTTAGTTCATAAAACATCGAGCTAAAATGGTAAACATGGATTAGAAACAATTCACGCCTAGCAACCTGTTGAATGCCCTCCTACGTCACGAACAATGTGGGTAACTTCCTATTTCCTATAAGCGTGTAAGTAATATTTATAACGTTTTTTTGTTTCGCTTACTGATTGCAAGCTATCTCATTTCAATCAACTCAGCGACTCAAGTTTCAACAAAATAAAACGATATGTAGTTTAGTAATTACAATATTATCACTCATAATAGTATATTATACGATTGTCGAGAGATAGGCACGTACGCTTCGGTAGATGTTATGGGTTCGAAAAAGTTTTTAAAGATTTTTGTAAATCATTAAAAATATTGACCGAATGCCCAATGAATTAATTCGCTCGCAATCAATTGTCGTTGCGGAGATCTACAATATATACTGCGTACCTAGAGTCGACATTTTGATAAAGTGCACATCCTTTAAAACAAATTCGGGTAACCCATTGCTTTTTTTCTGAAACCAATATAGAAACCGTGCTGAAAATTTTTCTTTATCAAGCAAATGATTTGCAAACGTGGATGTGTTCTTTTTTAAGCGTAATGAGGCAAAATTCTTATTTTTAAAATACGTGTTGTTTTAAATTATTGGTATTATGTTATATGTTCGCTCAATGCTCACATATAATCTAGCCTGAAGATGCCGAAAGGCGAAACCCGCGTAGCTAACAGTGACCTCACATATGGAAGTTTACCAGTTTTAAATAATTTAGAATTTTAAATCAATTTCCATCAAGCAACATCAGTCAAAAATATTAATTTTCTTTATCAGTTTTCGATAATACATTTCTCTTAAAGAATGTCTACAGGCAAAATGACCAAACCATTAACTATAAACTATAATAAATAAAAATGTTCACAATAAATTGTGCATTCTAAACAATGCAATGCTATTTTTAACATTTTTTTACTATTATAATTGACGTAATTTATTGGAAGTAATGAAAATATAATAATATTTAAAATTTATAACAACTCGAAACAATTTCTAATTATGTATGTAAATAATGTTGTGTATTTTTTAAATACAAAAATAAATAAATAACTTTTGCTTTTGTTCATTTCTTATTTTCCTTAAAAACGTTAATAAATCGAGCATAATGAATGGATTTATTCAACGGTGTAATTTGCACAGTGATTGCCCATTGAGATACACTCACATTTTGGGTATTTATTTATTTGTTTTAAGGATAAGCTATGTGAAAAAGTGCGTGAAAGCGATTTTTTGGAAGAAGAATCAACAATGAAAGTCACATAATTTCCAGCTTTCATAATAGTGGCAACCGCCATTGTTTTAAACAATTGGTAGTTTTTATTGCTCACGGGCTGAGAAGCTTGGGAGAGACTGCCCATTGTTTTAAATTATTCACTAAATGAAATATTTTTCCGCCTAATTTGGCAACATACAGTACCTTCATTTTGCACTAAAATACTAAACGATCGTTTACTTAAAATTTAAGCTTCCAGGTAATATAATAAATAAGTTAGTGTAGTTTAGATAGTTTAGAGGCTAATGTGCGCGCATAGCAATTCGGGGAATGAGGGATCGATTCCCGCGTCTGTCGGACTTAAAAGAATCCAAAAATTCTGGACTGGATGCCCATCGGTTTGAGCAATTGTCTGACAAACAATTCTCATGAAAAATAATCTGTCAATGTATGTCTTCACATTTCCGAGATCTACGAGTATATACACCACTTTCTATGGATCTATGGATGTTGCAACCGTTGTGCTTTTGATTTTACTTTTTAATGTGACAGTACCCTTACACATTAATTTTTAAAAAATCAACGTTTTATGAAAGAATACTACATTGATAAATATTTATGCTATTTGCACAATTTATCACTCCGATGAAATTCCACCATAAATAAAGAAGTTCGTTTTTTATTGTTATTGGTGGTCAAGGAGTGAAAGAAGGTACTTTTGTGAAGATAGGCATTATTTTTCATACACAATTGTTTTACAACACCCACAATTTTGTACCTAGGTAAGAGTAATGCTCATGTGGTGCGCAGCTGATCGAGCTCCGTCAGCGTCAATTAAAAAAAAAATACCAAAAAAAAAAGATGTTTCAAGAATATTGACCATAAACACACTATAATTCTTCGATTATTTGACGAGGATCCAGTTCCATCATCACTTTTTAGGCTATCATCATTCAATTTTTGGGGACGTCTTTTTGTAATGGCGTCCCTGAGGGAACTATTTCATTTTTTAAATTCTACCGGTCTACCGGTAACACTTGTGAAGTTTCAGAATATTTCTGTAAGTATCGGTGATTGTTTTTAATGCTTCGTTTGCCTCCATTTTTCGGATGATCAATAAAACCAAATAATGACACGTGTGTTTCTTCTATTCTTGGCCTTGATTTTCCTTCCCCTGACGGATTTTTTTTTACAGAGAAATAATAAAATTAATACCGTAAAAACAAAACTTTTTTTCAAAAAAAGTTTTGGTTTCTTTCCGGTTCACCTAATAGTATGTTATTAATGATATCATTAACTTCTACACAAGAATTTCGTGTGGATTGTGCTAATGTAGAGATTGTAGGGCCTTATTTATTTGAGCAACAATATTTGCATAATACAATAATATACTATAAAAAATAAGGTACTTTCAAAAAATACTTAAAAAGAGGGCTAGTATGTTGGACATTTGCATTTTGTAAATCATTGAAAATATATTTTTTTTAAATATGTTAACAAAAACCGTTTGCACAAAGGCGTCTCCTGCCTTCGCCGTGGCACTGATCATAGACTATCATTGATTGAAATTATCAAACACAAATACATGTCAACACTTAGTCATCTTATATTTGTGGCAATCTTAATATAATCATTTCAGAAAGGATGAGACCAGTCTGGTAAAATAACTGTAAAAAACACATGTTGCATCGAATAAAAATATACTAATATCATAATGTTATATTATACTAATAGATAAATATATTTTCTAAATAATTAACAACAATCGCACACACATTGAAACGTGTGAAGGTTTATATTAGCCACTAAGTTTATACTGAAGATGGCCACTCAAGAATTGGAAGATTTCAGCAATATGAAGCTTGATAAGATTATTTCGTAAGAATTGGTTGTCACCCCAATGGGCGTTAATTTTGTATTTGTCATGCAACTTCAGAACTTGAACCCACACGTGTCGACGAAGCATTTGTGCTCAGTCACTGAGACTGTTCCGTCAAATATTAGTTATTCTTTCAATGTAAATATCGAATGAGGATTCTCATAGAATCATATCGTCTTTCAAACATAAATTGAATAATATTTATTAATATTATTTGTAATCATAAAGAGATCCAATATTAATCATTTCGCTCTCTTGTGATATATTTAAAAAGGTGAAACTGCCCGTTAGTCAATCACCAGAGGTTATCGTTTTATTATCAGAAATTATGTACATATTACAAGATACACTCATTTACGCCTACCGAAAAGAATTTATTTAAATTTAATTCAGTATATTATACATCATATCATCATTAGAAGTATTACAACATAATAATATCACCAAGAATTTACGTCATCAAAATAAAAAAAAACAAAATAACTTTTCCAGCGTGTCCAAGTTCAATATTTCAAGTTCAAAATTCTTGTCTCAAAATAAGTACACATTTTCACTATTATTTAAATCTTTAAACACACATATATATATATATACTCCATAAATCGCAGTTATTTGTTTTACTACACTTCTTTCCGCGGGGGCTTAATAATTATCTAATATAAAAGCATTCAATGACAGAGTAGTGCAATGTGAATGCCAGCAACCAAAAACCACCAAAACCTGGTGGGTCACACTACTAGAACAATATGCTACGTCTTAACACGGAAATAACAGTTCAACTTTCAATCTTTTATCTCCAATCACTATAGATCTCAAATTATAATATGATATAATTCTTAACGTCTTAATCTGACTGTCATTTTTGTGTAGAATTTATTCTTCCTACGAAATATTAAAAACTCATACCTTTTATTGTCATAAAAATTGGTATGCCGTTTCTTGTTTTGAAAAAATTACTCGAGCATCACTGAACATCATAATGAATTTCGTTTTTTGTTTATTAGTCAAATTTATGTCAACTTTTGGGACTGGGAAACTTTGGGACTGGGTATAAAAGTAGATAGTGTGTAAGAATATAAAAAATAATTTAAGGAAATCAGTATTATAAAGGATATTTCAGAATGATAAGAATGAATTGAAACTTCCTTGGTACGTACGGTGTATTATTGTGATTTTTTATAATAAATGGTGCCGCCAGATGATAGTGATTTTCCCACGCAACGAATTTATTTACCACACATACATAGCTTGCGGATAACACAGGAGTACAACTTGCTTAAATTTTTTCTTACCGTTATTATTTTCTTACGTCAATTGCATCATGTGAAATGCATTTCTCTTGTGCCGCATTCTTTCTACAGCGTCAATCGTGACGGACGAACTATTTATACAGTTACATAACGCATGCGCGTCGATTCGCAAAGAAATATATAAACAATCGAGATTTTTTCGATAAATAAAGCATAGAGTGAAAATATATGCTCGCATTGGTACAGTAGCTAAGCCCTCACTTTCGTAAATCGTTTAGAACTTCCTTTGATGCCCGTAGCTGCCAAAAAATTATTTGTAAATAATAAATAATTCTTCTATGAATTTGTATTTGATCATATAGAATCCAGTGGATTCATTACTGACAATTACTCTTAAATACATAAAAAAAAATCCACGTGCTTCACCTTTGATTTAATAAAGTGGTTTTTAAGCCGATACGAGCTGATTTTATATTTTTCTTATTTATTTTCATTATTTTAGCTATATATTTAGTATATTTCTGACAACAAAAAAAACTTTAAATCATCAATAATTGGAACGTCTAAATTTGTACAAACAAATTAAAGATATTAGGAATCTTACATTTCATATTAAATAAATTTTGTAAATATTGAAAATATTAATTTAATAAAATATAATAGTTTGATAATTATATCATAAAGGGAATACCTATAGGTAAATCTAACCAACAAATGGAGGTATAATGTCATATTATTTAAATTGATTATGAAACTGTTATATAATGGATTCTACCAAATTAATTCAATCAATAAGTACGCATAAGTAGTTTTAACGTTATACGTCATCCTGTGTTGAGTGATTCAAAATAATCGATGTCCATTGATTTGATTCAGTTTTCCGTAAATAGTTTTAAATGCAACACTATAATTATTTTCTAATCAATCGCCGTTCTTGTGTTAAACAATACCCCTAAGTATTCTGTATTATTCAATCAGAATAGGAATTTAATCCATTGGGCCGCGTCTAGGATCGGCTGCGACAATGGCTAAGCGTAAGTTATAGAGCGACTATGCTTTGAGCTCATTTTGTATGAAGATATCTGGCTAGGGATGCGAGCGATGCCTCTCATATTTATGTAAGCATCGAGTGCAATGAACACTGCTGGCTAATAGGATAGCCAAGCGCGACTGGGCGACACGATTTGATGATTACTGCTTACGTTCGTCGCAGCTCCTCGACATTATACTCCGACTTTTATACCAGTGCACGTACGTCATCACGGTATTTTTGTGAA
>JAGVSQ010011840.1:0-11998 GCA_022683975.1 Rhyacophila evoluta | reverse complement strand
GTGGATATATTCACAATGTGTAGATCCATATGCTCCACGTTGGGAGCGAACATGGGATATAAAAATTTTTTTTTTTCAATATCTTGACGAAGACACTTTTTCATCATCGTTTTTTCTCTGAGACATGGTATATTGTAAAATTTTCTTAAAATATTTATTGGTATGTATTTAAATTAAGTAAAGTTCATTAATGACCTTAATTTTGCATCTGAACATCGTTTTACTGTATAAATACAAATATTATGTTGATATCCAAATGGAAAAAACGTTATAGCAAAACAGAGGTCTAAGAGTATGCTAAAATCATATAGTTATGATAAATCAAATTATCATCAATTGCTAAAAATTTTAGCTAATCATATCATAGTAAATAAAATGAAATACTCTTCTTATTATCAGTGTGTACATTAATGATATTTTATGATAGGTAGTTTTTTTGCCTATATAAGGGTAGGTAATTTAATGTTATTCGTTGCTTGAATTGTTTACGGATATGAAAAAAGAAGAGTTCGTTTGAGATCAGTCGTTGTGTAAATTTCAGCTGAATTCTGGAAAAATACACAGGCCTCGTAAAATAGGTATCGATTTTTTTGAATTATTAATATATTATTTTTATTTACTCAAGACATTATCACTCTAGTGGTCAAATGGGTGAGTACGATATTATAAACTGCTTAGAATAGATCGTCATAGATTCGAATTCGGTCATTAAATAAAAGTTTCAAACAAATAAACATATCGCGTAATTAGTTGAAATGAAATATAATTCGTCAAGATACGTATATTTCATTGATCATATTATGGGTCTATTTTCAAGGTGAACTTATTTCACTATTTCAAATTTCCAAAAAATAGAAAAATAGATCGAAGAATCATATGGCGTAAAAACTATTGGACAAACTAAATTGGAAAATATTGTTTTTATTGAAATTTATATACGAAAAATACTCGTTCAAAAATATTTTTCCTTAAATTTTGGCATAGTAGAATAAGTTAACTTTGGAAATATACCACTAATAATTAAACTCTACAAACCTTTGAGTATAAATAATGATAGTGTTGCAGGTTTGTAGAAAAATCTTGCGTTTTTTTTTATTGGTATATATTTATTGCATACGAAACACAAAATGCTATAAAGTAGCTCCAAAAAACATCAATTTAGTAATGATACGTAAACTAAAATCACTATTCATATATTTGAGATTGTTAGCCATTGCTTAGCATAAGAATTGTTTACTAAGTAGCCAATTAGCAGTAAAGCTTAACAATTTAAAAAGCTCACGACTTTATATTTATAGTTATACGCTGGATGCAATTTTATTCATACGAGAAAACCCGTTAGGGTATGGCAATAAGAAATATGGTTGTATTAATCGCTTGTAATTAAGGGTAATTTAAAATAATGTTGCAGGTGCTTTTTATTACTTGAGTTTGTATTGATTTTTCAATTATGTAGTATTTTTCTATTGAGTCCAATCGTTTAGAGTTCTTGACGATTTACAGGAAACGAGAATATTTGAAAAATTTCATAATTACGCCAATTAATTTTAAGCCGATATTTATTTAATAACATATTTATGCGACATGATTGACATATTTGATTACCAACGTTCTAATATATTTGACTGATAAAACAGAAAACAATGAATACAAGTTTTTAGGGAGTAAGTCATTGACTTGCTTATTATTTACGCAATCCATAATTAAATAAAACAAACATTGTTATTTCAAATGTTTTATAATTTTTTGTAAGCTATATAAAATGAAAAATTATCAGCAAGTGATTTATAGGTGGTAATATACCGAATAAAGTTCATACCACCATTACATTCTTCAAAAAAAAATTTGAATTGAGGCTTATATGATAAAATTGAGTGCTTAAATCCAAATACATTGAAAAAGAACAAAGGACTGTAAATAAAAAAAATCAATCGAAAACATTCACAAGCTTTACTTGACCACACACAAAATTATATATTTATAATATTATGCTCATTTAATTTTGCCCCTTAACACTAAAAGTTACACGAAAAAGATAAAAAACACGTTTTTTTTAAATCGTATTTTAATACGTAAAAGGCACATATAAGAAAATATTACATGAAATATAATAAAAAAAGCGTGTGGAAAAGACACAAGTCATGTGTGCGATAGCTAAATAGACTGAAGACAGCAAACGTTATTTAAATTTATTTTTACATCGAATTTTATTCGGCTAGTTGAAATATGAGAAATGCCATGCGATTTTTAAATTTATAACAAAAAATGATGTTATTTATTTTGACCATAATCGTTATTTTTTATCAATGGTTTTTATTTACTATTCGAATTAAAATTAAAAAGAAAATAAAAGCTTTTTAATTGAATATTTTGTGATTATTTCTTTTGAAATAGTTTTAAGCTGCGTATTTGTAAAGATAACTTGTTTATGTTTTAAGAATTGAACAATTGTCCGACAACCAATCCTCGTGAAAAAATAATATGTCAATACATATTTTCATATTGCGCACAGTGATAATGGTAACATATATATAAATAGATCTAGGTAAGAAGATGTCTCCCCGGTAGCGCAGTTGGTAGCGTGCGCGCCTAGCAATCTGGGGAATGCGGGTTCGAATCACCATATGTCGGATTTAAAAAATCTGAAAAATGCAGAACTGGATGTCCATTGGGTTGAGTCTGAGAAACAATTCTCGTGAAAATAATCTGTTAAGACGTCTTCATATTGCGGAGTTTCATATACTCCCCTTTTAGAGTGGATATCTTCACACTGTGTAGATCCATGTGCTCCATGTTGGGAGAGAATATGTTACAAAAAAATGAAGATATGTCAAATCGATTTATACACTATCGAGAAAGATCATCGAATTATTTTTATTTTTATATGACGGCTATTAACGATTGATAAACGTGTGGAAAGAAATATATTATTTATTAAATTCTTTTAACAAATATTAACCAGCAAAATATATAAATATTTATATGTGTATACATGTATGCTCCATCGTAGTATTGAATTGAAATGATTATATCTATTATTGTATTAAATACTTTTTATTAAAAATTATTGAAAATTACAAAATTTAGGTATGGCTCGTTTTAATGTTATAATTATGTAAGTGAATAATATGGAAAAATAATAAAAATGTACGATTTAAATGATTTTTAGAGATAATTTTTATTCTAAAAATGTGAAATACAGATATATTTCAAAACTAAACTTATATAACCGAAATCAAAAATGTACGTCGTAACTGAAATGATAGGTTGACGTCGATCAACGTCGTAATGAAAACAGTCACACAATACATTTTGATAGATTACGTTTGACAGATGGCAGAAAAAACAAAAGCAAAAAATATAAATCCATTTTGTATTAATTCTGGATGTATGACTGATAAGGGTTCATATTTATTTAACGTCGATTTTTTTGTAATTTTTCTCACAAAACTGAATAATTAATTATATGACAGCTTTTTTTTTATTATTTCACAAATATTCATTAATACTATGGTACGAGAATATTTTTGTTTATTCTTAATATATTTACCACTAAGAGATATTTTGTATTTTGTTCCCGTTACTAAAACTTTTCCATTTGTCCATCCACGTATGTTATAAATTTCTTCGATTACACTATCGATTGTGAAGATATATAATATGGCGTACCGACTGTTAAACGTTAAACTGTTGCTAGGCTTGTATTCCAGTAGTTACTTCATAAACGCTTGATTATTATATAGTATTCATATTAATTCATAGAAATAATAATTACGTCATATTGCATCATGATCTTGATTTAATTTAATTTTAACATTTAAATAATATTCCATAAATATTATTCGTCGAAATTTTATGTTGAAATAGTTTTTTTTTAACATATTCGCTCCCAAAAATGGGGCATGTGGATATACACAGTCTAAAGGTATCCACCAAGAAAGTAGAGTACATATATTGATATCTGCAATGTGATGACATGTCTTCAAAGATTATTTTTTTACGAGAATTGCTTATCAAGCAATCAACTGCTGAACCCTGCGTTTTCGATTTTTTTTAAATCCGGTAAACGTAAAAATCGAATCCGCTTACTTTGGATTATTAGGCGCTCATGCTCATCTCTACGCTTCCAGAGAAATAATAATAAATCGATCGCATTCACTTGCTTATGTAGGGAATAATAAGATGCAAATCTAACCAAGTCTGTCCAAAGCAATTAATCTAACGTTTGACATACTCAAAGTATTCAAAACTTTCTCGACATGCTCTATTGTTTTTCACGAGATTTCAAAACATGGACATTTATTTATCTATTTAAAAAAATTGCGATATGTGTGTTTTGCGCAAAGCGTACAATTGATTATTGTTTATATTTTCACTCTAAATGTGCAGTGTTCCAAGTTTGGAGATAAAATATGCTATTCTCCATTCAAATAAGCACAGTATTAAAAAAAAGATTTTGTCTTTTGGTCACATGTCAGATTTCTAAGGTGAGATCACTCAAAAATTATTCATTAAGAAATCCACCGATGAGGTAAGTTAGCAATTTATCTTTCAATAAGTTCGTCCTAGATATTGATTTAAACATTATCCAAATAAGTGAATATATCACAAATCAAATTATCCGTAATAGAGCCGTATTTATTTTCTTAATTCTTATTATTATTGTAGTAAAATTAGGTGTTATGTTTTCATATAATTCTCATCAAAAATAAATGTTCGAAGGAGACGATCAATCTCTATGAATTCCTGGCAACGAACATTTCCAAGCGATAAGCTTGATTTCTGTTCATTTCTAATACTTATTATAATCCAATAACATGGTATTGTTATGATTACAAACGAATTATACCGATTATTTTCTGATTAATACTAAAAATACTTTCGTACAGATTCGAAATATTGATATTCTTATATGTCGTATGATAGGAATCAATTGATGTGAATAAATTGAACGCTTATTCAAGCTTTCGATTTAAACTTAGCTTTACACAATGGTATTCAAATTTCTTTTACCATTTCACAAAAAAGATAAAATTAAGCTTCTTTATGTTCATTATTACTAATAGTAGTAATTTTAAATGCTTAAATTATTTTATTCATTATTTTATTTTAGATGATAAATAAATTTCAAAAATTGAGAAGCGATCTACTTTATTCGATGGGAATATCCCAGTAGTTGATAAAAATTACATACGACATAAATTGTAAAGTACCCGAGTATATTTAAGTTATAGATAAAATAAATAAATATTTTCTAAAGGATTGTGTTTTATCAAGAAAGTTTGTAGCGTGCTTTATAGCCGCAATATAAAGTAAATAAATTAGTCCTGGTGACAATCAGATCAGGTGGGTCCAAAAGCTAGTTGAATCGACTGTATATATTCTCGTTCCCATCACACTTTTAAAGGTGCCCCATAGGATGTAAAAACATTTGTTAGAATAAGTCTTCATGATGTGTATATAATTAAAATTATCAGTGGTAATTAATAAAAATATATTTAGCTTCGGTAGCCGTATTTATAAGTATACGGAGTCAATTACTCATCACTGGAAATTGCATAATTATTGTACTGTACAATATAAGTTTTATTTGTATATATCCTCCAAAAGAGTTTGTTATCAATACATAATTATGTAATTCTTACCAAGTAGACAAAGTTAATAAATGTCAATGAATAGTGGTGATATTTTACTTCAATGCTGACCACACCCTTTATAGCAAGCTTATCTTGGAAACGAATGAATGACAAAAGGTAAAAGCTCTGAAAGAAGAAAAATAGACAATATGTTTCTATGATTCGAGTTCATAATATTATTTTTTTAAATAATTTGTTTAATTTTTTTTCTGTGGTTCTGTTACGATAATATATTCTAATTTTTTTTCTAGTTGGTGATCAAAGTGACTTTTAATGTC
Organism: Rhyacophila evoluta; assembly: GCA_022683975.1. Lineage (NCBI taxonomy): Eukaryota > Metazoa > Arthropoda > Insecta > Trichoptera > Rhyacophilidae > Rhyacophila > Rhyacophila evoluta. The sequence goes on along the minus strand of JAGVSQ010011840.1, from coordinate 6,084 downwards.
ACATAACAAATTAATTTTCCTCGTGTGCATTTTATACGATGTTGCCAATGCTAGACATTATATTGCCATAAAGCAATAAATATAGAACAAAACATAAACAGAACGCTTTAAATTTTTCAAATATTAAACAAATATGAAGTTTGTTTTAGATATCTTCTAATCCCAAAAAAATAAATAGAAATTGAATTGATGTATATTCAGATCATCCTTTTTACCAAATAACGTGGTAACGTCTATACTTTATGCTATTTGATCCTAAACTTAATTATTATATTATATCATTTAGAAAAGTGGTACGACTTATATTTTGTAAACTACAATACATGTTTATATTGGTATTATGAGTATTAAAAGCAAACTGCTCAACGATACTCAATAAATCTCGTTACCACGTTGTTAAATTTGTTGCCAAATATTTTTATCGAATAAATTTAAGTAATCTTTTAAACTATTCATAATTTATTTGCGAGCATACCATTCCAAAACAATTCATTTATCTTCTATTTTTTTTATTTCGTGAGTAAAATATTTGGATGATTTAATCTTCCCTCAGCTAGTTGGCGTGCGCGTTTTGGAGCCAAATATTGAAGGCTCGATTTGCACATCTGCTGGATTTAAAAATATCTGAACATCCATGACAGAATGTTAAATTGGTTGTAAATTGACTAACGACAAAAATCTGTCAAAAGTTTCAACACTGTAGAGATTTATATAATTCTTTTCTGGAGTGGGCATCGTTACAATATTAAGATTTGTATTCTTAATTTTCGTAGCTGACGTGGTAACAATTATTTTTTTATATATTTATGTTCTTATTTAGGTTGCGAGCAATAGTTAAACTATGCAAGATGATAGGTAAAGTTCATATTTTAAGATTTGATAATAGTGTTACAACTGAAATTGGTACACATGAAAAACTCAGCTATCGCGTAAAATAAATATAGTTCAATTCAAACTTTGTGATAAAATTTTAAAAAAGCATTTGAATATATTAACGTATAGTATTTTCACTAATTATTGGTTTTTTTTTCGTTTTAAATGTTAATTCATTATAACTATCTATTCTGCTGCTATTGGTAAAATGCCGATGAATCGGGGCATGTGGTTTTTGTAAAAAAATCTCCCAATATATAAATATACTTTTATTGAAAGAGAAAGTGGAAAGGATCTGTTGAGATTTGTTTGAAACTGACTCGAAAGTTGACACCGGTTTTAATAAAAAAGTTTCTTTGTTCTTTTTTTTCGTTTAATTGTACCAGTGATTTAGGCTTTGAAAGTTTTAGTGCGGAAATGGTGATTAACTTTTGTTCAACCTTTTATATTGTCTTATTTATTATTTAGTCTTACAGTAAAGTTTTTTTTGAATATCATTTTATTGAATTATACTAATGAAAAATTATTATTAAAATTATATTATATTGATAAATTATGAAAATAGCGGCGCTCAAATATCGAAAACTGTCTCGCAGTATATTATGGGAAATAGTAGGCCATACTGTGGTGAGTTAAATGCGACGAGGCAAGCGAAATCAGCCAATCAGGTTGCTTCAGAAATTGAATCCTCGCTCATACCGCAACTCTGCTAATGCACAATGTCGGCCCGCGTTTCTATTGAGAATGGAAAAGTTATGCAGGTTTTGGATGAGATTGAAATTAAACTTGATTCAATAACTGCCTGAACGTACAAGCAAACATAGAAAGTCAAAACTTGGTATCAAACAATTATAAAAAAAACCTTTATTTTAGCATATACTCTGAAAGTGGAAGAAATGAATTGTCAATATGTAAAAATGCCTGTATGTAAATAAATCTTTTCAATATAAAGACCTAGTTCGATAAATTTTTGCCACGAGGATTCGTTTTAAAACAATTGTTCAATTAATAGGGCATTTGGGATTTCGTAAAAGAACTAATACATTCGTTCACTGGGAAATGTTACATATTTATTTTAGAGAACAATACGGTGAATAACGGTTTTGTTTTAAATGTCCCTCATTGTTATTACAACACAAAATTATTTAATATTATATTTAGTATGATAATTGTTGACCGTTGATTTTAGAATTTGAAAAATATACTATTTGTTTTTTTAATAAATTGCTTAAAAAACCTCTAATGTAATAGTATTTTTAAGTTACTTTACTATAAAAAAGATATTGGTCATCTTCTATTAAACACGTTATAAAAATATGATATTTACGAAAAACCTTTTTATTTCAATCATTTTTCTTTTTTATTGCATCGGAGTTTTTCATCAAAAGTTTTAAAATGCAGTACATCTCTCTGTCTTGAGCTATCCGCATTAAATCTCCAAAATACCTACAGGAATTTTAGCCAATTTATGAGATTGCGCACTCAAGAAAACCTTCTTTTACCTACGTGTCTGTTATATCCTGCACCCTTTTCTACGTTACGTGCTGTAAAAATATATTTTTCGATAATAACAATTTATAGAAACGGAAGTGAAAGTTAGAACAAAATTTTCCACTTTAGGAAGGTGGTATTAATGAAAAATGTACAATGTGTTACTGAATCAATTTATGCTATAATAATTTTCATCATGAAAGTATAGATTTAAAAATTTATTACATTAGTGTAGATAAAGATTTATAAGCATTTTTATTAAAAAAAAACATTATTATGTTACCAATGTGAGAACTGTCAAAATATTTGAAATGACTTGAAAATTACACAGAATCATCCTACACTACCGCTCACTTTGGTGGAAAATATCTACAACTGAGTTGATTTCGTCAAATAAAGATATTGTTTTCTATATTAGCACAGTTACTGGTAGGCCAGTTCTACACTTCAAAACAGCATTTTTTTCTATTCATATCCCCTTCAAATATGGATGTTAAAATTTTCAATAATTATATTTACAAATTATTTTACCACAAATATTAAAAATCGATTAAACCCATAACCGTAAATTTTTAAAACCGGATGTATTTATATCCTCTTCAAGTATGAAGTATATCGATATTAAAATTATGAATACTTATATTTACAAATTATTTTACTGCGACTATAAGAATCACTAAAATCTAAAACCCTCAATTTTTAAAATCCTATATATTTTTTTAACTCAGCTGGATTTTAACATACGAAAATCATTTGATACCGAAATCAAATGATTTTCATGTGCTCACGTTTATTAATTCGGTTGATGAGACATACGATACATAACACTTATTACTCACATGTCAAATAGTGTATAATATCATTTTTGTAAATGACGATAATGAATTAAAAATATATAAAGTGAATTAATGAAATGACGTTGAAAAAATTGGGAAATATAAGTCCTGTATATCAGTAAACTTTATATACTTTAGATGAAGGTATATATACAAAACAGAACCTTTCAGCAGTGTTTTATGTAAAAATTATTCTTTGTTGAGAGTCCTTATTTTTCAAGATTGTCCATTTTACGATTATTCCCTATTTACTTCGACCTCGTGCCAAGTGGTTGATCCTGTGTATTGAGAGGTTCTCTTTTATTTGGTTAATCAATTCTACCGGTGACCTTTGACTTTGTACATTTTTCTGAACATGTTTAGAGGATATCGCTTCTTTGCTGAAATATCATCAGAATTTATTTGGCGAATAAAAGAATGTGTATAAAAATAATAATAAAAAATATTTTCATATTTCATTTAATTCATTATTTTTACCAGATATTCATACATATTGATAGATTTTCATAAATTTTTGATTATGTGTTAAGTATATTTGTCATTCTTGAAATATAAGAAAAACATATCCCTATCACCTTGGAAGTCATGCAAAAGTCTTGGAACCGGTCAGAACGTGTACTGCAGATGGCTTGAGAAACCTAAATTTTCTCTGTCTCTTTTTTCAACTTATAAGATACCCGGATGTTCTAGAAGACTATAGCATACCATTAGGATTATTATAAGATGTACTTAGTAGGACTAAGCAAGTGTTGTTGAGGATACAAGACGGGTAGTGTGTGACGAAAGTCTTGGAGGTGCTATGCGGTGGCCATATGCTTCACAAAAGGGCTCATATAGCAGAAAAAAAAATAATGAAGTATAATTGCTGGATAAAATCGATTATTTTTTTAAAAGTAATTCAATTTTCCATTATGGCTGTAAGTTCATGCTAAAATATAATATATCATTGGTGATTGATATATAATATATCAATATAATAAATAATATAAAAAATATATCATTATTCATTTTCTGGCTGTTAAATATTAATAATATATCATTGGTGACTTGAAAATATCTTGAATTATCAATGAATTGATAACAAGACATTTACATAGATTTTTCTTTCTATAAAATATTTTTTATGTCCTTAGATAAAAGTAAAAAAAATATGCGTTCTTTAGATGTGTATCTAAAGGCATTTTATAAGATTTACATAGTAAGTTTTAAAATTATTTAGTTCATATTTTGTTTTCAAATATTTAAGTTTCGTTTCAAGAAGAATACTTGAAATGATAAAACTAACTATATATAATTATATACAGTACGAAAACATGTTGAATTAAACTGATTTTCTTTTTGTATACTTAAGCAAATAGATTAAGTTAAAATTAACGATGTTTAAAAACTCTTTATTGCTTTTCAAGGAGTTACCTGCTTATTTCAGATTGGTGTTATATACCAGATATTTCAGATATTACATTTTTTGTATATTGTTATGAGTATTAAAATTTGTTTTCAGTTTTATTAAAGTCACAATTGTTTGAAAAGTTTTGGCAACCGAGCGCTCTGAAATACAACTTCTAATAATTATTGTATATTTGATTATTTTTAGAAGCTTATTTTACTTATTCGGACTAATTCAGTATGAAATTCTCCCTTTGGGAGCGAGTGGGATGAATTTTGTTTAATTAATGAATTTGCTAATACTCGCAAAGCAAAATGAGCACGCCTCGACTTAACAGGCCGGAATAATTCAGTTTATTTTATTTCTGTATCAAGCGTCGGTATTGGAAACTTCGAACGAAATTGTATGGTCATTTTGGTAGTTAAAAATAATCGTTTATGTGCTACCTAATCTAAAAAAAGATTCAATATTGATTGCTAAATATTTTTAGTAGAGAGAAATTACCGGTGGTCTAGCCTTTCTGTCTTTATTTTAACCTTTAGTTTGCGAGAAAAAAATAGCTGAAATAATATAATATAATGTACGAATCTAACCTTACTTTTTTTGCTTCAATAAAAAAAACGTACGGATATCATATCGTGAAAATAATCGTTTGAGAAATGGAATATGTAAATCTTCACATTGTAAGACTTATTATAACAGATTTTTCACGACAAGTACTCAATATGTCAAAAAAAGTAGTTAGTAGTTGACGGTTTAAATGAAACTCGTAATTATCAACATTACATTACCTAAGCACTTAAATAAAAGTAAGGGAATCTAACGCTCAAGTAATATTTTTCGTCCTTCTTTTCTTAATGTACATTTTTTATTTACTGGTTGTCTTTGTTCAATGAAAATTTTAAAATCATTTTCATAATATAAATTGTACGAACAATAATGATTTCATATAATAATGTAAAATAATTGTGATACTCACTTGATGTTATGTGACACGTTAAATTAATACCATTATTCAAATCGCTACATAACCTCGAATAGAAATGAAATGACTGATTTGCTATACTCTTCTAATTTTCGTGGCAGTTGATAATTTCAAGAACTTAATGATCACTTTCAACGTAACACAATCACTTTGTGGTCAGCCGCTTCAAAATACTTACATTATTCTTGTATACAGATATCAATGCAGTTACATATTGATTGTATCAATTTCAAATATAATTAACCCAATCTCTTCTTGAAGATTTTTGTTTCAATTCTTTTCTTAAGAAACTTAAATGTTTCATCAAATATTTTAAAATACCACAGTAACATACTTTAGTAAATTATTTAATTTAATTTTTATGCTGTAAAATATTTTTTTATAAACAATTTTGTATGTTTCAATCAATCAATGATGAATTATATTGTTAATAAGGTATCTAAATTTTAAATTATTAAAACTGGTAAACTTCCATATGTTAGATCACTGCTAGCGACCCGGGTTTCGCCTTT
>JAGVSQ010011838.1:0-11998 GCA_022683975.1 Rhyacophila evoluta | reverse complement strand
GGAATGAAAAACAGCTGATGTTTTCGATTTCTTAGGTAGTTATCAGGGGCATACAGGCCAATATTAGCGAGAGCGGCAGAGTTGTCAATAAGACCATGCACAAGTCGAAAAAAATGCGTCGCCAAATACATATTCCTCCTCAGTTTTCTGATGCTACCCGGATGCTACAAAGCATGCCCGAAATGAAAGCATAATTAAAGAGAATTTATTCATTTAAAATTTGTATCATGTGCTACTGATTCTATAGATATAGAAGACATTGCCTTGCACGAGCGATATACTAGATTAAAAATTATATTAATAAAAATCAATATGCCGTTTATCATTGGTGTTGACACTAAATATATGTTATTACAATCTTTAACTACGTATGATATTTACTTAGGTTCATCAATTTATTCATATATATATTAAAAATACAAACATAAATCAATGTATCTTGTTATCGCTATGAATTGTCACATTGAATTGAGTTAAGTATTTTGATCAAACAAAATACATTCTATCAAATATTAGTTATTACTTTTAGATAAACTAAAATGACATGTAACACTGGTAAAAAAAATATTGCAATTCTTGAATGGGTATTCATCCTTCTACCGTTATGAATATTTAACTTTCTATACATATATTTACGTTATATGGTAAGTAAAATTGATTAAATGCCAGGAATACAATCCATTTTTTCTGTAATAAATCAAATCAAAAAACACGTATTTTAACAAGTCGATATTATTAAATTAGATTTTAAGCACTAGCTGTTTTGAACCATCACTAAAGTAATTATGCCAGTCTACAAATATCTCACCATTTCGTAAAATGTCTCCCCGGTAGCGTAGTTGGTAGCGTGCGCAACTAGCAATCCGGGGAATGCGGGTTCGATTCCCCATCTGTCGGATTTCAAAAATCCAAAAATACAGGACTGGATTTCTATTGGATTGAGCAATTTTCTGACAAACGATTCTCGTGAAAATAATCTCTCAAGACGTCTTCACATTGTGTAAGTCCAAATACTCTATTTTCGGAGTAGATATCTTCACACTGTGTAGATCCATATACTTAACTTTGGTAGCGATCATATTATAAGAAGAAGAAGAAAAATAGAAAAATGCAATAAAATGATGGTGCTGTGTATTTATGCGTCATTTTGTATGACTATTTTTGTAGAAGCTCTGGCGCCTCACTCGGGTTACATTTATGCATTTTTGAAATTATCAAATTTATTTGTAAAGCTTCCCTGTATCGAATACTAGGTGTGAGGTGTAACAACCTCATGAACACGGAGATAAGGAAAAAGACGCGGCACTCCCGCTGTCACCTTAAAAATCATACATCAGCGCTGGAGCTGGCTAGGGCACGTACTACGGCTGCCTAGTTCGCTAGTTTCTTCTTCCAACCGGTGGGATTCCGGTATTCTGGAAGACTGGCGGATACATTCATAGGACGTACTCGGCTGGACTAATGGATGCTGGCTTGACCTGGGAGGATGGAAGGTGGCTGGCGGATGACAGTAATTCCTGGAGGCATCACGTGACAGCCATATGCTCTATATAGGCAGCAGATATAGCAGAAGAAGTTATAAAGACTATTTTCTGACCTTGTATAACATAATTTATAACTGAAACATCGTGGTATGGAAATGAAAACACATTAATCACATCTGATGGATTGTAACTAGATTTCACTTACAGAATTAAAAATAAATTAATGTAATCCATTAATAATTTTTAATCATAATTTTAATTCACTCTGATTGACATTAAAAGATCTCAGATTAAAAAAAATACAGTAGGTCTATAAATAATTAAATCTATTATCATAAATTTATTGATACAGATATAAATAGATTGCGTTTCAAGAATATTATCAAGCAATGAGTCATAGAACTTATTTATAATATCGAGATATTTTCGAAATGTTATTTTTTTCTAGGAATTGTTTTATACCACAAATAATACTACATTAAATTGCTATAAACAATTATCTATTATCTAGAAATCATTCTAGATTAATGAATCGACGAAGCAATTATAGTAGGGTTTTGTCAATAACCATTATATTATCTCTAATACGGAATGCACTGATGGCTCAGTAGATTGGAAGATTACAGCCTTAACCCTTTGAGGACAAGAAGATGACGGACGTACATGTACGTCCGTGCGCCTTATTTTCGATAGCATTATTTTATTTTTAAATAAAATGTTATTATTTCTTTTAATATAAATACTTGATAGATCTATCGATGATATTTAAAAGTTATTAAAATTATATTAAATATATTTAGGCTAGAAAAAATACGTAAACGTTACGAAAAAAAATTTGAATTCAGCATTGAAAAAATACCTTATGCTCTTTTTACAATTATTATTTTCTAAAGAAACAAAAGATTGCTTACATTTTTGCTCACTGAATTACATACAATGACACACACATTTTTTATATGCGTTCAAATTTGATCTCAAGTGCTCCTTTGATTCCGAAATGAGAGTGGCCAAATGTCGTAATGTTACACATATTCTTACAAATTTGGGATAACTTCTCAGCTTATTTTGTTCGTTGTTTGGAAATAGAAGAGCATTGTTTTCAATTCGGCATATCCATTTTTTTTGATTTCATGATATTAGTTTAATTGATAGCAGTGAAATATTTCAATGCTTAAAACGTATTTGTATAAAAAAATAATGCACTAGTGAAAGGATTAATGGAAACCCTCTCACTCACATTAGCCCGTTATATCGAGGTTCTAGTGTAAATAAAAGTGTTTGTAAATTTTCTAAAAGTTTAATTATTAAATTTAAAAAAAAATATATTCAGATTTTGAATTTTTACTTTGTACTGTATAATTGAGCTTATTAAAATCCGTCTATTTCAATAATAAATACGTTGACGTAGGGTAATAGAAGATTGAATGTAAAATTGAATTAAGATTATAATCTGTAATTATTGATGTTTTTGATTAATCTGAACGCGCCTTTAGTAGACATCTTGCACAAAGGAATAGAGCGACGTCAAATTTACGGGGATAAAAGGGGCCATTCACAAGTTTTATTAAAACTATAAGTAAGCCTCTGCGACTTAAGCATGATCTTATGATATTATGTTGGCAGACGTACAAGAAAATATCTTGTATGCTTTTCTCATATTAGGCATCCAGTGTACACTTCTGGAACAAAATTCGTTACAATAAAAAATATTTATTTAATCTTTTATCGCAATTTTTTTATCACAAAAAATATATTAACTGTTCACACTGACCACAGCAATATATAATTTTGGTATTTGAGTACTGTGAGGTTTTATGATAAAATAAATTGTGAGCACTGCCTCGAAATATTTTTTTTACATCAATTGAAAATTTTCAGTGCCCTTATGCCCTACTTTATTTATTAAAGCCAGCCAAGTTCAAAAATATATGTAAAATAAAATTTTGCAACAATTTCATAACTTTTTTGCGGCGTTAGATATTCCATAAAAAATATGTATCGGCAAATATCCACAAAAATCTCAATATGAACTGATAAATGATAGCCAAATAAAAATGGTGATCAAACAAAATCGTCCTGGAACATAAAACGCACTCTTTATATTTTAGAGATATATTTTTATAGCAAGTACGCTCACAAATTGAAATATACGGATCTGCACAGTTCACAAAGGTTATTTTTCACGAGAATCGTTTGTCAGACAAGTGGTCAGCCCAATGGGCATCCAGTCCTCCATTTTCAGATTTTTTAAAACTGACAGTTGGGGAATCGAACCCGCATTCCCCGGATACCGAGGCGCGCACGCTATCAACTACGCTAACCGAGGAGACATTAGTATAAGCATTATAATATTATACATACTATAACGGTTTTCAGACAAATTGAACATATATAGTGTGCGGAAAGAAAAGGGACGTAACCCACATCGAACAAATTTTACAGAAGGCACAAAAAACGTTTATTTACTGATAAGTTAAAACATCAAAAAGACACAACATTGAACTGCACGAAGACTACAAATAATGTGTTATTCACTCAATATGATATTAATTTAATAATTTATTTTAAAAAGAAGCAATAAAATTCATTATATAGGATTCCTGGTCGTGAACTTTACAAGTCATCCTTTTTCAAACTCAAAAGCTAAATTTAGGAACTAATTCGGCATTTTCATCTTAAATCCTTTTGATAGACCGTGTATTACGTTTTATACATTGTGATCATCGAATAAAAGCTCATTTGAAAAATGGAGGTTTACGTCTTTTTTCTTTTCCACAGTCGATATACAACTGAATACAGCTAAATTAACAATATAAACACTCATGATTTCAGTTAACTATGTGTGCAATTGTCTTGTGTTAATATGTTGTGAAACTATTCATATTATCATTCATATTTAAATACAATACGTTTAATTAAGTGCATATGAGTCAGTTGAATTAAGCAAAGCTTTCAAGTTATAAAGCTACCCATATAATAGTATAATGTTACTAAAAGATTAAATATCATTTTTTAAACGTTAATAATTATTTCCAGTACTGTATTCAGGATTAACTTGGCGCCCGTTAGGAAATATTGCCCAAAAGGCTGTCTGCTATGGCCTGAAAAGCCGATGAGTAAATTTCAAAGAGCTTCCTTGGTTTCGCTATTAAATTTCACATTTTATTAGCGAATTTAAATCAGAGTGTGGCATTTTGAGTTTGGCTCCAAATTGCCCCGGATAAAATATTATATTCACGAAGAATATGCTGACTATTGAAGAAGAAAATACAATTCTTTGTATACAACCTTATGAAAATTTGCCATAACCATGTCTATTGAAATTGCATCTTTAATTTTTGTCTTCCATCTGAGTGAGAGTGAGCATAGATATTGTCTCATTGTTTGATTTGTTTTCAAATAGTCTCGGAAATTCGTTTATCATATTGTAACATTACAAATTATAAGCTTAATACACTTGCAATACGAAAAAAATATTATTATAACAAAAATATTAAAAAAGAACGCATAAAATAAAAGCAGCATTGAAAAACATGTAAGAAAGAATTTTTTAAATAAAAAAAATGCAGAAGGAAGAAGAGAGTGCCTACCTAATAAGTAAGACAGACTCTATACTAATAATGCATTATATATAAAAGCATTCATCTAAGCTCACTCTCACATAGGTGGAAGATATCAATATCCGAGGCAGTCTCGTTAACATCGCCACTACTCTCCGCATTGGCATTCCCACTGGCAGGATATTTCTGTATTTAGGAATGAAAAACAGCTGATGTTCCCGATTTTTTAGGTAGTTATCAGGGGCATACAGACCAATATTAGTCATAGCGGTAGAGGTGCGCATCTAGCATTCCGGTAATATATCTTCGATTCCCACATCTACCGGGTTCTTTAAAATCCTAAAATACAGTACGGAATGTCTTTTAGGTTGAGCAATTGTCTGATAAAACTCACTGTCCCCATATAATATAGACTGAAGATGCCGAAAGGCGAAACCCAGGTCGCTAATAGTGATCTCACATATGGATTACCAGTTTTAAATAATTTAGAATTTGAAATCAATTTCCATCAAGCACCGTCACTCAAAAATATTAATTAATAAGAAATGCATCACGTCGACTGCTGTTTACGTCATTTCTTACCTCATATGTATAATTGGAGAGAGTCGGTAACACTTTCACATTACTTCCAAGGGATCTCAAAATATATATCGAAATTTAAAGGTTCTATCTTAAAAATGTGGATTTGCGAATTATGTTTCTTCTACGATCTTTTTCTGCAAATTAACTCACTCCCAAGGTACGTGAGTTTGTATACTCAATTCTCCAATTAAGGGGTTAATAATTTGCATTGTTCTCAAATGTGAAATAAATAAATGCATTCATCGTATTGTATAATACGTTTCTTTCTCACTAAGTAGTGAACATTTTAGTGATGTTGTTTATGAGATATTACAATAAAACGTAAAAGCATGATCCCATAGAATAGGCTATGCAGCTGTAGACATAAAATCAATTACACAGTAGCAATTACTATAAAATTGGAATTTACTATGACACTAACTTATTACGGGCTTTTATAATAGACGTGTCGATAAAATATATTAATTTGTCGATTCATAAAACCATTTTAGACATCTATAGCATCATACACCACGATATCTACTTTGTATAAAAATATCATAAAAACTGCGCACAAGACAAATACGTAAATTAAAAATTCACACATATATAAACGCGCTTAAAACAACTACACTTAAGACAATTGCGCATCTGATCACATACAAATTATGAAATTTTAAGCTGAATTGGACAGTTGATAACAGATAAATATTATTAAATAGTAGACTGGATCTTTGGAAGAAGACTATCCATCAGGTGGCTATGAAGGCAGCAATAAAAACTTGGCAGGGTAGATGGGACGCGTCGACTAAAGGCAGCCACACATATATGTTTTTTTCCTAATATTAAATGGGGCATGAAGATAACCAAGCTGACTCCATACCGTTTCAGTAGCCATTTTTTTAAAAAGCCACGGTGATAAGCCACGCTAAGCTGTCTCAGTTTGGCCTTGTTAAGCATCTAACATTTTCTTGGAGCTGTTCAGAACAGGATGCAAATCACATTCTGTGGGAATGTCCAAGAATGTGTACGTAGCGGGAAGAGTTACTCAAGTCGGCCCATCCAGCTATTGAATCCATCAGGCCATCCGACTTGGCTGCCACAAGGGCGAATTTTTTTTGATTTTAAAATAGTTGCGGCATCATACGGCGAGCATGATGATCTCTTCACATAAATTGTTTGACCAAATAAGTTCAGTTTTTCAATTACATTTTGTTTTCTCATTTCTTCACCACACCTGAGTGCATGGCAACCAATGTATTGAGTAATTTATATTTACTCCCGGGATATCCTTGTCAAATAAATTAGATATCTCTAGAGACAGAGATCTCTATTTTCTAGAGATATCAGAAATGCAGGACTGGATGCCCATTGGGTTGAGTAATTGTCTGACAAACAATTCTCGTGAAAAATAACCTGTCAAGACGTCTTCGCATTACGGAGATCTATAGACTCCTCTTTTGGAGTGGATATCTTCACGCTGTGTAGATCAATATGCTCCATGTTAGGAGCAAACATGGTATAAAAAATAAATAAAAAACAATACCTCGAATACTAGACGTTAAAAAAAGAAAAGAAGAGATGGAAAGAACTTTTTATGGTCAATATCATTAAATCAAATTTCGTATAATGTCAACATCATTTAATCGAATATTAACATAAAACAATGTATGATTTACTTTTTTTACTCATTAATAATTATTAAAGAGAGTTTTTTTTTCATTTCCTGTATTTTTTTTGATTTTACGGATTGGTTTTGCGTGAATATGCGACATTTTTGAAATTGGATATTGTAATGTGTGACAATACGCGTAAGTCTTCTCGTTTATGAGTTCCCTTAAACTCTTAGAGCTTTCATGAAATAAATTACTATTATACTTAGCAGAAAGATTAAGCTCCGAGCCACATAATAAATTTTCATGTTTATTGCAAACACAAATTTCAGTCTAATGGTGTCACAATTATAACAAGCCAATCTGATATATGACAGCGATAATTCGCTTCTGAAACACGCCTTTCGCTGGAATTAACCCGCTATCTGCGGACAATAATTATTAATCGTTAAACTACTTCTACGCATTAATTTGCAATACTATTATGCATGTAAATAAGTATTAATACTTGATCACACAACATCGATGGTTTTACATGTCGAATATGTAAAACAAAAAGGACGTAGCCCAAATAGAACAAATTTTATAGGGGACACAAAAAAGGTTTATTAAATTATTTTGAGCCAAATTAAAAACATTACATAGGCACAACTGTGAAGTGTATAAAATTTAAAACTGGTGCTTTATTTCTCAATATGATGGGGGAAAAAACTAGTAAAGTTGATTAAGTGGAAGCCTCTTTTTTTGGTCACAGACCATCCTTCTTTCAAACTTAAAAGATAAATTTGTACAACACTTTAATATTTTCAGCTTACATCATTTTGTTAGAACGTGTATTAAGGTATATACTTTCTGATTATCGAATAAAAGCTATTTTGGAAAATTGAAGGTTACTTCTTTTTTTCTTTCCACAGTCGATATACTAATTAAGATTATTTAATTCTATATTGCTTAATATAGAACTAATTTATTTGATCTCGTGCAGGTTATGTTGTACAAAATTTATGGATTTTAACCAATAATATACGAAATAAAACTTTATTAAAATCTTTTATATAATAATAATATAATATAATAATATCTTTGTTAATTACTCTTTGCTTGCGTACAAATCCTTTGGTATTCCGATCTACCAAAAAGTTATGAGTATAACAAACAATCAAATATCTATTAAAAATCTATGTTTTTTTATCATCTCTCCTCTGAAAGTGGAACATGTGGATCCACTGCGAAGACGATTTTCATTTGAGTTATCAGAAAAAAATTGACCGACAGTGAGAGAATCCAGTCCTCGGCTTCCAGTTCCTAAGCGTGCACGCTAACCTTTCGGCCACCGCGGATGTGTAGCAGCTTATTTATGTTTTTATTCTCTTGGTAATTCTTTATTTACCTTTTTTTTATTATATTTAATTTTTGTAAATTTATGTTGTAAGAAAGCATACCTTTAATGTCAAATTATGTTATAATTTTCTTTCATGCCTGTATGCAGCTGGAAACATTAAACGAGTATATGTTTTCATACTTTATTGCTCAATATTTAAATCTACAGGGTAACCCGCAAATGTACGGTTAGCTAACATTGCCTACTTCCCGTCACAAGTCTTGGGGCGTCCCAGCTGATAGCATCGTATTCAATAACCATAAATAGCTGTCTCGCGAGCTATAACTCTGGACAGCCCGCGAAATTACATGTCCGCCTTCCTTCGTTAGGTTATTATGATAATATCACGATATCGCGAGTGTTTATCGCGGTTTCGCGTTAAACGGCTAGCGCTGCATGCGAGCACGATGCTAAGTACTACACACGTCGCTCGCTCGTAAAGGGTTAATTTTGTTTTAGACAGATTTCAAACATCTGACCCTTTCACGATTAAAAATAAAGTTAATTTAATATCATTTATTAATCAACTAATTATTTATTTACATTTGAAAAATCTTTACAGTGTTACTAATCGAGTGGAAGTGTCTTCATTTGTGAATCATTTGATAGCAGAAGCTGTAGTTTCAACTCTCGTAATTGGAAACAAGTCCATGTATTGAAATTCTTCATTAAAACGCAAAGTACATAAACCAGCAAGATGAGTGATTCACTGGCACCTGCTCCTCGTAAAAATAAACATTTATATGACGGAGGCATATTTGTATTCTTTTCTATGAATATGCAAAAAAAGGATCTTCAGTCTCCACAGTTTTGATAATCGTGCTAAAACCGAAATAGTTTTTGAAAAAGGTTTTTACCCTCTGAAATGTGACCTGTGATTTACCATCAAAATTCACATATCAACCATTGACGGCACAGAAATATAAATCGGAATCCAAATAGCCAATAGGTTGAGCAATTGGCTGCAATCTTCATATTATAACGATTCTCGTACCACGCGCTTAAAAAGGTAAAATTTAAAGTATTAAAATAACCAATAAAGAACAACTTTTTTCACATTTGATGTGTAAGATAATTTTGTGTTTTTCTTACCATGTCTGCTCCCAAAATGGAGCATATACATATAAGCCACGTGAAGAATTAATTATCCTGAGAGATATTTTCACCATTATTGATTGTCAGTCAACTGCTTGACTCATTAAATATCTAGTCTTGCAAATTTCCTTCATTTATTTTTATACAAATGCGTAAAAGTCTCCCCGGTAGCGTGGAAGCTAGTGTCCGTGCCTAGCAATCCGAGAAATGCGGGTTCAATTCCCACATATGTTGGATTTAGAAAAATACAAAAATGCTGGACCAGATACCCATGGAGTTGAGCAATTGTCTGACAAAAAAATATCGTGAAACATATTCTGTCAAGACGTCTTCACTTTGCGGAGATCTATATACTGCACTTACGGAGTGGATATCTCCACACTGTGTAGAATCATATGGTCCACTTTGGGAGCGAACATGGTATGAGAAAAAACCTATAGCTATATGATTCAAGCCAGTAATCCAAGGTATAGATACTTGCATGCTTAACACTCGGCCACCAGAGAATCCGCTAATTGTTCTGTACTGATATTTTATTATACTCTTATTGTGTAATATATCATGGGATTTAACGTGTTAGGCTCTTAAAGCAATCTCGCTTACAACCGCTGAAACCGAAAGACGGCGCGCAAAGCGATAAGCCTCCAAAGTTTAGTGCTAAACAGTGAATTAACCCGTCCGCCCCCGCGTCCTTAATACTGACTGTATTAAAATAAGTCCCGGTAATAGCTCGGAATACTTTCATCTTTATCTCACCGTGTACGGAAGATAATCCCGGCTTTATGGTCACCCTGCATACAAACAAGCCCACGCGTGTAATGATAGGGTAGCCACACATTGCGAATACGTTTGCGGGCGTTTCAACCGCTAACGACATTGCTATAAGATTATAATTATCTATGAAACTTACTCAAAAATTCAAAATAACAAAAAAATATATATCACCTTCGGCTGGTATTCTAATTGTAACAGATTTATTAACTAAGGTGTGAGTATCGTTTGCGTATTGTATTCAAAGCGGATATGCCAATATTACTTGAGAGCTGGAAGTCAACAACCTCAAATCCCATAGCTGCAGACATGCAAAACTGGATGGCTAATAAATTAATAGATTATCTGAATCAATCCTAGAGAAATTTAATCCTCAGTTTGTAGATTATTTGCTCTATATTTAAAGTGGTCATAATTTAAAAAAACATGGACAATATATAGGGTTTTTAAAAAACCATGTCACGAACATCTTGCATATTTCTAGATCGTCCAAATATATCGTAACTTCTTCATATGCACCCTGTAGTCGATATTTTTCGATTTTCAAGACAGCAGAATCTGATTGATTTAAAGAAGTAGAAGACAACTTTTGTTAAGACTCTGGTCCGTATCAAGCAACCGAGTGAGACCCAGCACAAAGTTTTTATTGATGGTGCATTAAATTATGTGGTAATAAACAAAGATTTCTAATATATAGTAAATTCTGAATAACTGTTATTTCATGGCATTTGAATTACAGTGGCCTGTCTATTTAAAGGTATCGTTTCATTTCTGCCTGGTATTTTAGCTGAGCTTAAAGCTTTGCCGCAGAGACCGAGCAACCAAGTAGCATGGACTGGGCAAAATTCTAACCGACAACGTGTTGTAATTAAATGAATCAACTTTAATGCTTTCTAATGCCTGGCGTTTGTGTGCTGCCACAGCTGGGAGTTCGAGTGGAAACCAAGCTTAAGAGACTTGTGTAAATTGCTAAAACTGTGGTGATAGAAACAGAACGAAAGCCAATGTAATGCGAGAATTTCGTTCGCTTTTTAACACTTAACAATGTGGCGAACTGTTTATTTACTTTACAGTTTTTATTGTTTATATCAACAATAATTTAAATATGACCGTCTCTCTAACCCGGTTAGGTTAGGTAGCTTAGTTGGAAGCGTGCGCGTATAGCAATCAAGGAAATGAGGGTTCGATTCCTTATCTGTCGGATTTTAAAATTCCAAAAAAGCAGAACGGGATGCCCATTGAGTTAAGCAATTGCCTAACAAACAATCCTCACGAAAAATAATATTTCAAGATGTCTTCACATTGCGGAGATACACATACTCTACTTTCGGAGTGGATATCTTTGCACTATGTAGATCCATATGCTCCACGTTGGGAGCGAACATGGTATAATATATATGCAATGGTTGGCTAATAACGCTATCAAAATCGAAAAGTTTTTGTCGATATCTATTTCGTGTCATTAACGGTTAGCGCATTTGGTAGCGTGCGTGACTAGCAATCCGGGGAATGCGGGTTCGAATCCCCACCTGG
>JAGVSQ010011837.1:0-11999 GCA_022683975.1 Rhyacophila evoluta | reverse complement strand
CATACGTTCATATGATCCCAAAAATATATTAAAAAAAAATATTGCATTTAAAAAAGTCGCACAAAAACAGGTTTGAGTGTATTGTGAAGTGAAAAATTTCAGCCACGACCGTTTTTTATTAGTTAAATACGTGTGTAAAAGCGAAAAAAAAAAATTAGACAACATTGTTAACAAATATACAAAATTTCATCTTTTTCTATTTAAGTATATCAAAGTGATTTGAATCGAACTACTTCAATGTGAATTTTTTTTCAAAACAAATTGGTACCGCTTTCGTGACCCTTGACTTTTTAACATACGAGTGTGCTTATTGTCACTTACATTGCATATTCAAAGTGATACCTCGATAGCTACTAAAAATTATCTAGTCTATTTTGCAAGGGTTTGTCGCTATCATCAAGTTTGAAATAATTTGGGGTACTAGCCGATCATAGTTTTAGTAATTAGAAGGTATATGAATATTATTGACTGTTAGTAACTGTTATAACAAGATGCAAGAAGAAGATAATTTAAAATATTTATTTATCTAAGTAAATGTATCGCTATGATGATGGTACTACAGCGAAATGGTAACCAAACAACTGCGCACATATATAATTGCACCTATGCAACTGCACACACACACACACACATATACAACTGCTCACATGTATAACTGCACACATATAGAACTCCACATACGTAAAACTGCGCACATGCACAAGGAAATATTACAACGTTTTATACTGAATTTACGTAATTATAGTGTAAGCAGACTTATGTATTTTTATTTTAATTAATACGCATTTACAATAAAAATAGAATTCAAAGTTTAATAAAACCGGGTGAATAGCAAGTGACCTTAATAATCTTTAACTCTCATAAACCATTAAAGTCACAAATACTGTTGTAAATTTAGTCATCTAATTTTCATATCTAATGCTTTCATTTTTTTTCTCTGTTGATTTGCATTATTTAAAATAAGTAAGTATAATAATCTATTTATATCAATTACAATGGCATAAATTCAGTATAAATATCACAATATTCCTATTTGAGTATATGTAGTTGCACGTGTGTGCAGCTGTCATGAAACCAGTAAAAATAATTTTGTTTTGTTAATTATTAATTATTTTTCATCATTAATTAAAGGAAAATTAAAAATGTTTGTCATTCAGCTGATAAAGGCACAATATGTACCAACCATATTCATCGTTATAATTGATATAATCAACATTTTAAATTATTAATAATTAGGCGTTGTTATAATAAATTTGAAAGTCATATGTGCCACTGATTTAATGAACCATGTGCATAAAAAACACCATTTTTTGTAAGTTTTTAGCAAATGTTTACGGTCATCAATCATTTATACATCGAGTAAATCACATCTTTGATTTCGAATATAATTTATAACGAGTACCGTTTAAGATATTTTCTTGACTTATGTTTGGTTTGGTATTCTGGAAACCTTCTCATTAGGAGCATATATTGATGCTTCTGAAATACGCAGATAAAAATAATTTACTATTTAATATTTTTATTTTTTTCTTAATTAATATTTGAAATTTAAACATTTTTATTATATTTAAGGCGCCTGGAGAATATTATTTTTGATTTATTTGCATCTAACATTCTTTACGTTTTACAATAATTTGACACAAGAACGCGTATCTTAAGTAATCAATAATAAGATATTAAGCAACAAATGTAGAATATTATATAAACGTATGCCAAATATTTCAATTTTTATAAGAATACCATGTTCAATCCCAACGTGAAGCATATGGATATATACAGGTTGAAGATATACACTCCGAAAGAGACGTATATGGATCTCCGCAATGTGAAAACGTCTTGACAGATTATTTTTCACGAGAATTGTTTATCAGACAAATACTCAACCCAGTCCTGCATTTTTTAAATCCGATAGATGGGGAGTCGAACCCGTATTCCCCAGATTGCTAGATGCGCACCCTACCAACTACGTCACCGGAGAGACTATGAGAGTATGTGGATACCAGAAATTTGAAGACATCTTTTGTCAGATTACTTTTCACGAGAATTGGTTACAGATAACTGCTCAATTTAATGGACGTCCTGCATTTTTTACGAACAGATATGAGAATGGAATCTCCATTTTCTGGATGCGAGGCACGCACGCTGTCCTCTTGGTCACGAATATGTGTGGTAAATAATATTATACAATTTTTATATTTTAAACCAGTCATATACCATATAAAATATCGTAGTTAATTTTGTCTGAAAAATAATATTGAAATCAATTTTGTTGGGTGGTTTTTATTTTAGTTTTTTTTTTATAAATTAACCATTATATGAAAATAAGTTCAAAATCATTAAATTAGGTACGTTATTTTCATTACACATACTGAAATGTGTTGGTATTATTATGTGTAATATACAACAGTTTGATTCATATTTTAATAAATTATTATCCGTTGAAATATTTAACAATAGCTATTGAACTAAAATAATATTTGAATTATTGTCCTTTTGGTGGCTGAGTGGTCGCGTATCAGTGCCTGATTTATATACTACAGCTGCAAGATTTTTAATACACAGGAATGGATACCCAAGGAATTGATTATTTAGCTGCTAACAAAATCTCATAAATATCGGTTTAAATCAAATTTTTCTACTATACAGATTCATATTTTCCAATTCGAAAGTGGACATGTTAAAAATGTATGTGTAAATTAATGGTAGCCAGACATCTGCGCACAAGACAATCGCATATATGACAAATCTTGAAACTTGAAACTGAACACATTGAACTGCACTTACTTGCAGAGAAATATTAAGATATTTCATATTTAATATACGTAATTATTGTGCGGGTAGATTTCTATACTTTATTTTAAAAAATCACATCGTCGTCATAGAGCAATAAGGCGGTAACTCACTAATTAGCATTTTTGAAATAATGGGCATCTTGTGGTTTTAATTTTAAATGTCCATTTAAGGGCGCTGATAAAAGTTTTTTTTTTAGTAATTATGGTTGTATTAAATAGTTTTGAAGTCCAATATAATAACGAGGTAATTAGATTTGTATTTTTTCTAAGTATATTTAACAATATTTATTCTATTAAATAATTCATTTATTTGCGATCCTAATAGATAAAACACCTGTTTAAAAAAGTTTAAAATTCAATGAGATTAACAAGTCTCATGTCGAGAAGTTGATTGAAGTGATGCGATCTTAAAAGAGAAAAAAAAACAGAAGCGACATGTGACACATTCCCAACATGCTCATTGACGACGTTTTATGCTATTATGATAATCGTTGACTCTCTTTTCAAAGTGTCCACTGTACCAAAGCATGAAGAGAATTTAGCTGCAATATAAATGAGCATACAACAAAACATATTATTTATTCTATTTCTTAAAAATATTATAAACCAAATGAATAGCTGTATCATACAGCATATATATGAACATAAATTTATTACGTATTATACATTTATTAAATTATTCAGGAGGACCAAAAAACCTTACAAAAAAGTAAGTATTATATATTTTTACATACCATGTTCGCTCTCAACGTAGAGCATATGGATCTACACAGCTTGAAAGTATCCACTCCGAAAGAGGAGTATATGGATCTCCGCAATGTGAAGACAAGCCTTGATAGATTATTTTTCATGAGAATTGTTTGTCATACAATTGCTCAACCCAATGACCATCCAGTCCTGCATTGTCAGATTTTTAAATTCCGACAGATCGCGATTAGAACCCGCATTCCCCGAATTGTAAGGCGCTCACGTTAACTTCTACGCTACCGGGGAGACACAAAAATCCAAAAAACAGTACAGGATACCCATTGGGTTGACAAACAACTGTCATGAAAGACATGTCTTCCAATTGCGGAGATCAATATGCTACCACTTTGAGAGTGGAAATGGTATAAAAAAATTGAAAAACATTTAATATATATATCATCGTATTACTGGCAAAAGACGTTAAAGTGAAAAAGTGAATTTTGGAAATAATCGAGTTTTAATGTTTGAATCTCTCTGTTTAATACATTTTACGACAATTTCTTAAGGTTTAATGTATAAAACTTAAGAAATTGTCGTAAAATGTATTTATTAGAGAGACTAAAACATTAAAACTCGATTATCTCAAAATTCACTTTAACGTCTTTTGCCAGTAATACGACGATATATACAAAGTGATTAAGAAGATTAATCTATGTATTTCATAAAATTTTCAGTAATAGTAAAAGCTGCGTTTATTTGAGAACAAACATCAATCAATGTAAAGTGTAAAAAATCATGTTATACCTGATTTTACTATGCAAAACGTGTTTTGTTTTACTCACTTATGTTGTCTAGAACTTTTCAAGCAGCTCCATTTAAATGCGGCAGTAAAAATATTAAATTTTAATGAAAACATTCTGCAATGATTTTATGTTTCATGAGACGTTTATATCTAATGATAAATAAATGTGTTTTATCGATATTTAAAGTTAACTACGTAAGTTTAATAATCCACAAAAGAATTTTTATAAATTCCCATTTCATTAAATCCATAATGATTTGTTACATTTAAAGTTATAGGCATATTATAATGTTTTCAGTTCTCATGCTACCAGAAAATAAAATCAAAACGCGTTTGTAGCTTTTCAAATTCATTAATCACTATTTGATGTAATAAAATCGCGGCTGCTGTATTGGACTGACACAGATCAAATCTCTCATTTATCACAACTCAAATTATAATTGTAAAAAATTCATTCATTTGTTTATTGAAAACATTAAGGCCGTTCATAACATGGGATATAAAAATAAAAAGATCTTTTATTTATTTTGTATCGTCGCCTATATTATAGGAACACGTAACTTGATTTTTTGGTATCAATCATTATTTAAAGTATAGTTTTATCTTTTGTAATTTATCGTTTCATTGCTACATTTTTGCATTGACACATAATTTTTATACGTTTTATAAACATATGCGTTAGTACAAACATATAAAAATGATTTGAGAGATTGCAACAACCAAAACTATAAAGTGAGTGAAACCAACAAATCAAGATACGTGTTCCTGCAATATTGGCGATGAAATACCATGTCCGCTTCCAAAGTAGAGGATTTAGATTTACACAGTATAAAGATATCCACTTCAAAAGTAGATTATATGGGTTTCCACAATGTAAAGACGTCTTAAAATATTATTTTTCAGGAGAATCGTTTGTCAGACAATTTCTCAACTCAATAGGCATCCAGTCTTGCATTTTTAGACTTTTAATAAATGGGAAATCGAGCCCGTATTCTCTGGATTGCTAGGTGCGCACGTTACAATCACACTGACAAGAATTTATGTTACACAACATACAAAAGACAGAAAAATGGCAAATAAAGATGAATAATAAGTTTAAAAAAAAGGGAAAGAAAAAGAGTTTTTCGGTAGAAACAGCAGTTTTTCAATAAAGCTATTTCATAAGTAGCTTTTTGAGATATCACAATTTCCTGCTAATCAGTATATGTACGAAGTAATGTTTAAATATAAACATGGGCCTTAAATTGGCTACTTCCGTTTGTGAAAAAATCATGAGTATAAATGCTTACCAAATTGTACACCGAAATGACTTCGTGTAAATCAATATAAAGCACAATCTGTGGATGAGATTGAGCTTTGGAAATCATATTGTAGACATTCAAAACTGGTATGAAAAATTAATCGTAATATCTATATACATAATAATTAGTTCATAGAGTGAGCGGTTAGTAACTGCAATTTGTGAAAAATTGCTTAAATAAAAGCTCACATTAAGGATATAATAATGAAATGAGGTACAAATAAATGTAGAATGTCGTTATGTAAATTAACTTTAAAGAGTTTTACCATAGATTATATAAGAATAATAAACATTGTTTTATGAATTATGACTAAGCAAAATTTTAGATTTCAGTCTTTTTGGAAGAAAATTCTGAATTACTGTCAATATACGTTATCAAATACATATATAATATCGTATGTCAAAGTTTTCCCTAACTCTAAAAGTTCATTTGAATAATGCAAAGGAACATAATTGTATTCCATTTCTTATGTGATCACGATATTGAGACCCATGTGCTCCACTTTTGGAACAAACATGGTAAATAAAATGAATAAATCTTCTAACCTACGAATCAGCTAATCTCCGATGTAGTATTAAGTTATAAAATTGCATTTCTAAGATGTGCCAGTAGTATTTTGAAGACTGGCCATTATTGGCCGGACCAAAGAAGACGGAGGGCATATGAGGAGGTTTTCGGGCCGAGGGGGGCTAATCCCAGTTAATGTGTTAATGTATTTCCCGCAGAGTACCAACTAAGGCTGTATTCTGAGCAGCGCAGCCTCCGACCACTTATTCAAATTTCTCAAACTGTTTCATAGCTAATAATATAATCTCCCACAGTAAATTTGATAACGAAATTAATAAATCTAATGTCTTTGGACTAACGGTACATTGTTCCGAAAAATATACCGAGTCATATATCACTGATTGCTTTATTTGAATGTGCTTTTTCGAGAGCTTTGCGACTATTGAGATGCCTTCTTAAAAGCTACTAAGTGATTGTAAAAACAATCATAAATACTATTTATTTACCAAGCTTTTATGTTATTTAAGCATATTAATCTTCGCATTGTTAAGACTTGTACAATATCGATAACATAAGAATTGGTTATCAGATCACAGTGTCTTCCACGTTTATGTAAAGGACGAATAGAATAGGAAGTACGCACAGGACTGAACCCGTAATTGTTGATGTCAAAACGCACGCGTTTATCAACAGTGCTATCTAGATGTTATATTATAATTTTTCTAATTAAACCGATGGTAATTTAGCAATGGAAACGTTGTTTGGTTTATTTATTATTGTTTTTTCGGCTCTTAATTCGTCTTCTTATATATGTAATTTATTAAACAAAGCAACTCTACACTAAATGATAGGTTGACACAATTTTAAAATAGGCAGTATTGGGTGAATTTTCAAAAAACAATTCCAAAAACTATTTACTATGTCCAAAAACGCCACTTACATTATTTTACACCAATACAATATTTACTAGACAAAACTGTATATTTAAAAATTGGATGTTATTTTGTGTGTACTTATAGTTAAAACTATTTACGAGCCACAACAACGCGTGACCGGGTATAGCTAGTATTTTAAATATATACACACTTTAAATCTATTAAAAAAATATATATTTTCAGATAAAGCATGTGCCTAAAATGACAAAAAAAAACTTGAAAATATTTGTATTTAAGCTCTGAGTTGGTTGCTTAAAGCTTTTACATGAAGCTATGTAAAATTTTGATATTTTAATGGATATCTTGAAAATAATTTAATTTAAATAAAAGAAATAAACTCTCATTAAAACTTTAAGCTCTGTTTGAGTAGAGTAGAGTGTAGTAGGGGAAAATATTCTCAGGACAAATATTTGAGATTCTCTGTGTAATACACAACACACAGGTGTCCAGAGGTGGCAATCTAATATATTTGTATTGAATATGTTACTTCCATTATATGAAAATGCAGTTTTTTGGATTGCGTGAATCTTCTTCGGAGTCATCCACTCCTCGGCCGTAGCACGAGGTCCACCTGACGCCGGCCAGCTCAGCCAGCCAGACTCCATTGTGAACAACCTGATAAAACGCTGAGACATCCTGTTTCATTGTGGTTTATATAATATGGAAGAGTATAAATAAATAATCAATGTTAATAAGTTGTATTAGGGTGGCCACAATATTGCAATTTTAATTAATAATAATACATGAGAAAGATATATTTATTGGTCGTCAAAAAATAATAAATCGATATATACTGGAATCGACTATTCAAATATGAAACAAATTTTAAAAATATTATTTTCTCATTTTCTTGTTCTATTTTCCTAAATTAAGCAAATGGACTGCTTTTCCAAGAATTCAGATTTCCCTATTTTCCTGTCATTTATGCTATATAGTTCTAAGTCATTTTAGTATCCCTAAAAGTCACTAAATGTACCCTATACGTAATAATTATCAGTAATATAGGATATTGAAATTTATCGATAGATAAAAAAATTCTGCATATCAAGTAGTCTTTTTGATGCATCTGCAGCATGTGACAAGTCTTGTCCAACATCACATATTTACTCTAATAGTAATTCCAATGTTACACTATCCTATAAAATATTCGAAAAAATGCCAAAAACCAATTTTTTTGTAAATTAATTTTTCACAGTAAAATTCAGCTACTATATCATCGTATTACTGGAAAAAGACGTTAAAGTAAAAAAGTGAGTTTTGAGATAATCGAGTTTTAATGCTTGAGTCTCTCTAGTAAAGTAAATGAGAGACTTTAAGAAAGATAAGAATATAAGAAGAACATTTTTTTTTTAATTGTATATTCTACTCACTTTCACTCTGGTGGATATAAGAAGGTGAATATCGATATACTTATATAATTATAAAAAAAAAAAAACAAAATGAATTTATACTGTTACATAATATTGTATTGTAATATCGTGATATATTCCTGGGCTAAACAATAGTACAAAAGCATTCGGTTAATGTATACACTTCCAATTATTTTTTATTGGGCAATAATCAATTCGAAACTTTCGATCAGTGCTGTAGAGTAATCTGAGGTACGCTTATGAACAGACAGCAAGCGGTTGTGATCACGGCTACCTGGGTAGCGAACCTGCTATTGCTACTGTGTTACCCTCTGACGGCCGATGAACGAAGCACTGCATATTGGATCTGACACAGTGAAGTAGTTACGTGGTTTATTCACCTATATATAATTATTATTATTAATTTAATGAAAAATATAAACTGGATATTTAATAATTTGTCGTTACATTGTATTATTTATATATTCCTAAATCAGTGTTAATATATTATTATATTTATGAAGAATATGAATTTAATAATGATTTTATATCTATAATATCGTCGTATTACCGGCAAAAGACGTTAATATGAAAAAGTGAGTTTTGAAATAATCGAGTTTTGATGTTTGAGACTTTTTAAAAAATAGATTTTACGATAATTTCTTAATGTATAATGATTATAACTCAATTATTTCAAAACTCATTTTTTCACTTCAACGTCTTTTTCCAGTAATACGACGATATGTATTATCAAGTAACTACCTAATGTGCCCACCACCCACTCACCCCGTTCTTATACCTGATATCAGGCGTATTCCAGAGCTCTGATATCGAGATAGGATTTATTTTATTCCACGGGAATGTTTTGGGAGTAAATATAAATTACATATGGAGTTATTTAATTTGGAGACTTATCTGGTCAGGCACTTAATGTGAAGAAATCATCACGCTCGCCATATGACGCTGATTTTTAAAAAAAAACAATGAAATTCGTTTTTGTGGCAACCAGGTCGGATGGCCTGATAGGTCCAACAGCTGGCTGGACCGATTCGAGTAACTCTTCCCGTTTTGTACACATTCTTGGACATTCCCACAGAATGTGATTGGCATCTTGTTCTGGACAGACACAGCGACATTTTGGATGTTGAACAAGGCCAAACTAAGAAAGCTTAGCGGTAAAACCTGTAATAAATCGGTCTGGGGTCAGCTTGGTTATCTATTATACATGCGCCATTTAATATTAGGAAAAGAAACATGAAACATGTCTTCACATTGGGGAAATTCTAATATTCCACTTTCCGAGTGGACATTTTTACACTGTGTAGATCCAAATGATCTACTATGGGAGAGAATATTGTATAAAAAAATTAAATTAAATTACAAATAAGAAAAAAATACAACGCCACTGGGAAACAAAGCATACGAATGCATAAGCCAAACACTGAATCTGCTACCATATGTGATGATAATAAATACATTACTCATCATTACTGACTTTTTCATCTCCCGATATTTCACAGTGAACATCATCCTTTATTCGATATTAATAAAACTTCGGACTTAATTCATACGATTTTATTTTTGATTCTTTTTATTATTGTGTGTTGTGCTGGGCGTCTTTTTGTGGGAAGCCGTGTTTTGAAGGTGGAACGTAGGTGTGCTTTTATTGCCCGAAAAAATAATATCATTTGATAGTAATTTAAAGAGTTATCGACTTATCTCTCTCTAACTGGCAGAAAAATCGTGCAGTAGCAAGCAGTACCTTGTTTAATAATACTTCTTAATAACTGCCTCCGGTAAGGTTTTGTATTTTATTTTTTCGGCTTATAACAGAGGTAAGAAAACTTACATGAATAGTCAATGTGGTTATATATAGTGGTATAGTGGTTATAGAACCACAAAAATTTAAAAAAATAATTGCATTAATATAAAGTCTATATAAATATTAAACATACAAATGGTTGTCAAATGAACACAAAACGTGTAGATAGCTTCAACTAAAAGATTCAAACAATTATTTAAAGGATCGACAATTTAAAAGAATATATCGATTCAGCTTTTATGAAAATTAATTTATTATGTAGAAAACTCCTTTCTAATCTCTATTGAGTGTTAATAATGATATTTTAAAATAGTTTTAATTCTTAAACAATGTTTATTTTATCGTTTTTAAAGTTTATAGTGGTATATATAGAATGGAGTGAGTGATTTTCGATAATGTTTATTCAACTTTGTTAGTTTAAAATATAATTTAAATGCAGATCGACTGTCAGCCAGTTGATCAAATTATTGGTATTTTATGGAATGTGGATAATTACGTATTAAAATAGTTTACTGTAGAAAGGAAAAAGGACGTAACTTACACAGAACAAGATATTACAGGAGGCAAAAAAAGTATATTTAATGATTTTAGGGCATAGTAAAAATATTAAATATACACAACTTTAAAGTACGCGTTAACTGTAATAAGTATTTTTTTTACCTAATCTGATATTATTTTAATAAATTATTTAAGAAAAATCAGTCAAATACATATAGTAAAAGTCTTTTTTTATGGTCCCAAATTTCACAGAACCTCCTTTTAAACTTAAAGCTTAATGTAGATACTAATTCAACATTTTCAGATTATATTATCTCGATAAAATGTGTATTAATTTGTACACACTGTAACTATCGAAAAAGCTACGTTCTTCTTCTTTTCCATGGTCGATTATTATGTTGGTTTTTGGTCAGATAGTCGACCGTGACATATATCATATAGGTGCCCAGTAAATCTATTTAAAACAAATTAGGATATTATAAGAATTGGAATAAAATGTTCATAAATTATTATTAATCAAGTTACAAAAGTATAAATGAACATATTTGTATATAGCTGATAGTTTTGGAGTTATGTAGTTTAAAATTTTTATACAATAATTAATTAAGATCTAGTACTTTCCAGAAATTTATGAAAATGGTATATAAGTGTATAACACAATATTCTACTTATCTGCTTATTTATGTGTGTGTCATTAAAGTTATTTAAATTAATAAAAAAAATCTTTAAAACATACAAGACTTAAAATTGAAGAATAATTTCATCTAGGAGAGACATTTACCGATAAGTTAGGCGATTAGAGTAATGATCTTTAACTGTGCTTAATTTGTTACTAATATAAAAATAATGTTGCGATACTAGTTGTAAAAAATGGCGTTGAAAATACCTGGAAATTAAAGCGATAAAACGCTTTATAAAAACCATGAAATATGATTTCAGCCATTATTTATACTCCAAAGCAGAAGGAATAAATATTACTTTTCATATGATAAGTACGAAACAATACAGACGATCAGTTTAATTTATGTTACTTTTCTTTGATAGCGTAAATAGAGACTTAAAATAAATATTATAATATACTTACTCCTACATAAAATTTTGTGTATTGTTATTAAATTCATACCAAATATTCAGATATACATACATATGTTGACTGTAGAAAGAAAAAAGGAAATAACCCTCAGTTTTTTAAAAATAACATTTTCCTATTATTACAAAATATATTACGTTCTATCAAAAGAATATAAATTGTAAATTATTTAAAACTGGTAATCTTCCATATGTGAGATCACTGTTAGCGACCCGG
>JAGVSQ010011836.1:0-11999 GCA_022683975.1 Rhyacophila evoluta | reverse complement strand
AACATGGTTTATATATAAATAATGGTATGTATAAAAAAAAAATAACATATGAGTCGTGTAGAATCAAAGGCAGAACCATTCTACAACAGTTAATTGATATTGAGAGTTTTAAACATTATTTGTAAATCTAAATCACAGTACGAAATTTCAAAATAGCATGATTGAAATAGCACATAAATATATATAAAAAATTAAATAATGGAGAGTTCTACATTATTTAATACTAATATTTTGATAATTCTACTTTTGATTCCACACGAAAAATGGAAAACAACAGTAATTATTAATTTAGCATTTAAAAGTAAAATGTTATTGTATTCACTAAATACTTTCAGATTTCAGACATTTTAGAACATTAATTTTTAAAATTTGTTTGAATTTCTTGTAGCTATTGCAGCATTCAAAACAATTTCAAGTTTTCGTGGAACACCTACACCGAGGAATACCAGTGTCCCTCAAAATTAAGTTTGGGAAACCCTGCACAAGATAATGTACTTCCGGTTGTAAATATGGCTAAATCCCATTACAGATAAATATGAAGTCCGGTAATTTCGGATAATTGTTTTTGACTTTTTTATGTATTTATACATATATAATATTTTTGACTACGATATTCGCTTTGTAGGACAACATTTTTTAAATGTTTTGGAAATGGATGCACTTATATGCATAATCGATAAAGTTGTGTAAAATATAACAAGTAATCTTTGTCTAAAATAAATATCAATACATAGCAAATTTGTTTTTATAAAGTGTTATTATTTTCAATTTATTGTGGTATATCATAATGAATTGCTATAATATTAAATTTAGAGTGTTGCCAATTTAACGGAAATGCCATTTTCCGGTAAATCTGCATGCCCTCGTTAGAGTATACAGACGTGTGTGTACTTCGCGTGGATTGTAGGTCCACAGTTCAAACGAAATCAATACCATGGTAAAATCATAGGCTGGATATTATCTTGTTGAATTCATTTGTTGCATTTTTTATCTAAAGTTGTGAGCATTTTAAATAATTATAAGTTAAGCTGCATGGTTACCGAGCCTTTTGGGACTAATGGGCAGGAAAAAACCTGTCAATACAAGTCTTGGCAATGCGGAGATTCATATAATTCATTTCTGGATAAAATATATCGCCATCTAATTTAAAAATAATAAAAAACACATTCAAGCATTGAAAATTTTCGACCAACAGAAAATTTGAAATATTAAAAAGATAAGACTCTGATTTTAAGCAGAATTTCAATAGCATACACTGCTAAGCCATTATCATCGAAATTGTAATTAAATAAATAAAAAAACAACAATTTGCCAGTTACTAGGTTTTGAAATTGGACATATATTTTAACATAATACTTTAGCATTGACATGCAGAAAGTGCACGATGTTAATGCACACTGATAACAGAAGACTGATACGTACTAGAGATTTAGCTGTCTGCACCTAGAGAGTGTAGATGACACGTGAAATACCTTGCATTCAGTCAACATCATATCCGATAATTTCTTCAATAATGGAGTCAGATTTGTCGTATCACTATCTTCAACGCGGCAAGATACATTGTATAGGGATTCGACAATCGAATGCTTAAAATGTTCACGACGTAGAGAATATTTAAAAAAAAGAATTAAACAAAAGAATAAAATACAAAAGAGAGTTTAAATATTAATAAAAGTAAAGGGGTATCTTTAAAAAAGAAAATATAAGCACAAACAGTATTTTAAGGAAGTTAGTACGCTAGACAAGTACTGTTTTGAAATTTATATGATAACATTCACCTTTCCCAGCGATTCTTAAGCCATTAGCGAGGGTCCGCGAAATAATTTTGATATTAACTCGACATCACCAAATTTTCTCTACTATTCAAATAACTCATTTGATAAAAGTCCTATACGATCAAGGCTTTTGTATATGTTACAGCTGTAACTCCGATCTATCTTATTAAAATATAATTGAATGGATATCTACATTCTGAAGGTTTTATAATTTACACTAACACACGAAGTAAGAGCACCTTAAATTCACGATATTTTCTCATACAATTCTTACATGCTTCATATATGATGTTTGTTACGTATTTGCAGTTAGATAATTGGAATTCTACAAGAATCGTGTTGGACGCATTTTTATGTGTTTGTTTGTGGCTAGGTAAGTGTAATATCATACGAATTACACCGTAATATGGGTTCTATAAAACTCTCAGTTGGCATACGCTTAACACGCGTGCGGAATGTGACAATTATATATTGTTTTGGTCGTGGCGATTGCGGTGAGTTTGTCTGACCTCGAAGTGAGTGCATTATGTTCATCTTTTATTTATCAATTACATAATCGCCCGATGTGTTTGCAATACAATCAATGCATTGTTGTTTATTATCACAATATTACTATGTATGATGAATCAACATATAAATATAAGGTTATTTATTAATCAAATAAACTTATTATTCAAAATGAATATTTATTGTTTACCCACAGATTGTCAATGGTGGCGGCGCACAGAGTGACAAAATAGACGGAATAGAGAGGGCCAATATTTGTTATATTTAATAACAAATTAAATTGATGAAATCACCAAAAGAATGGTAATTAATTTATTGCTTATACTTATACTTCAGAAAACATAGCGAATAGGTCAGTGCAGTGCGTTTGCGTATGCATGGGAATAAAGCAAACATACTTATTATTTTTGATTGGATATTCAATTAATAAAAAAAACTAAGAGAATTTCATTTTTTAGGTTTTGATTTTTTTCTATTATCAACTTATGAATAAGAATTTGAAATCACCTATTGGTGATATCAATACGCCAATAGATGATTTACAATAACAATATTAGGCAGTATATTATGTTAAATGAATTTTGTGTATTAAGTCAATAGTTATTTGTAACATTTATTACTCTCTTCGGAGAAACGATGTAAACTCTGAATATATAACTATCACCCAATCACGTTCCGTAGAATTAAGAGAAATGTAACTAAATGCTAAATTTCATCGGAAACTTTTCACATTTTTCATAATATCCAGTATTTTTTCTGGTTTCGAACATTTCAATTCTGGTTGTCGATAATATGAGATAACATTATTTGTATTTCATTATATGTATCATATTATCAGTTGCCGTTTTCAATTTCCCATATTGAAGTCGAAAAATTTGTTATTATATTACATATATAGTATCTGTAAATAATATTCATTAGCGGCTCCGAATGGTTTTAAATTTTAAATGCAAGGAAAAAAAACAAAAATCTTATGACAGGTGTCCGTAAGTTTGTCGTTGATAATCACTGGAATAAATATTGCATAGTTTAGTTAACAAGTAAATTGAAGTACGTTGCATTCGTTTGTCACATAAAACGTTTACAAAGCCAGCGTCAGAGTAATAATAGATCTAAAAATAAATAAGCACACATTGAAAAACATTTTCCGGTAAAATTACATTCGCGATAGTGTGCGGCATTTGGAAACTTGGCCAATAAATTTTCATGCACAATGCAGGCGCCTCTAGCGGCAGATCGGTGCAATATTAAAAAACGGAAACATAAATAAAACTAACAGGTCTGTAATATGGACCGTCTGCACCAATATTATTATATCAAAAATATAAAAATAAATTAGCCACTTACGCAATTCAAACAGCATTAAAATTGTTCAAAGTATAGCACACTAAATCACAACACATTTGATTTATGACAACACTGATTCGCTGCGCAGAACATTATTCTCATCTCACAAGATTTTGATGCGACTGAAAGTACACTTTTATTTCATAGCAATGAGATAAAATTATTAAAAGTTTAACACTAGAAGCGTACAACAATGTAGTAGATTGACACAGATAATTAGTGTAAGAACAATGTTATTCACGGATGACATTCAGAGTATAAGATGAAGTAAAATTCATTATGACATTATGGTTGAAGGTAATATTCTGGCATGACACACCGCGGAGGTTCGTCGTGTTTATAGTAAAAACGGCGGGAATTTAGAGGCAAATTCGTTGATGACAAGGGCCGTGATTTGCCGTGTTGTTGGTGTCTAATTATACGCGATATTTCACGCGGGGTGCCGTCGTGTTTACCGATTCGTTGCGCTCGCTGTCTTCCGACTGATAATATAAATACGATCATGAATCGCCATTTGACATGCGCGCCTCTCATATTTTTGAACCGCAGCGCTCGATAGCGGGAAATCTTTGAACTAAATGTTTGGAGCTTGTGGTATAATAGGAACTATGCTGTTTGAATTATCATGTTTATGTTATTTTATTAGCAATTAAATTATTGTATTATTAGTATTATTGATTACTAATAGAAAATACATAAAATGATGTAATTACAAAATCCATATTCTCATTTGCATCGTTAATGGGCATGGTTATTCGTGCATATTTGGTAGACATGTACTCTATACATAATTATATATATGACTAAATGACTAAATAGCGGACGTAAGTGTGAAAGATGGCACTAATAATAATATATTTTTTTCTCTCATCAAAATTGCCTTTAAATGGTAGTAAGAGTAGTTTAAGTAGTTGTGAGAACTATTAGGTTTATTAAAGAAGATCGTTAAAAAGTAAAGTTTTTTTTATATTTGAAAATACATAACTTATAATACATCACAATTTACTTTTATTATGAAAGTACATACGTCTTTTATAAATAAAATACAATATCGCCATCTTTCGGTGGAGTGAAAAAAAAGTTGAATTCGTTCTTGAAAAATTGGTAACGAGCTTGGAGCAAATGACGCCCAGATTAGATTAGACCTCTTAGTACAGCTCTTTGGTGTTTGTATAAATTACGATGTTTTTTTCTGGACGGTTATAATATTTTTATTAAGCGTAAAGAAATGAAGTTTCCTGCTGATTTTGAAGATTTATTAAGGTACTGTATTACCACTAAATCTTTATTTGCTTTACGATAAAGATTTCTCCGGTTTTGTTTTTTTTATCTACACTATTATTTTTATTATTTCATACATCTACGTAATTTCTTAAAATATGTCGTGTGTGAAATATTTGTATAAAATATATTAAAATATACACCACACAGTACGTCTTATATGCTAATCATGACACAGAATACCACTTATCAACCATTATTTTGCCACTACCAAAATCGCGGCTTTCAAATTTTCTTAATTGTACACAAATCAGCATCTTTTAAATTTATATTTTGTACCAATAGTTTGAGCAATTGGCTAATTGTATATTTGCATAATATTTATATTTTGGAGATTCATTTGTTCAACTGGCTTCAAGGCGTATACAGTTATAATAATTAACTTTCCCGCGAATACTTCGTTCGCTTCTTTTTTTTCCTCATTACTCTCTTCATTGACTTGTGTTGAATTAGATGATGCATATACCCTGCTAATTCATCCTCTAGATTAATTAATCTCTTTACTCTTCCTACAGCCCGTAGAGCTATTGTATATAAGAATAACGTTTTACCGTATAATGAAAACGAGCATGTTATATTATAAAACGTCAATTGATACAACAACGTTTCTATATTTGTCATTTTACTTTTTTAAGAATGTCTACAAGCTTCATGCCACCTTTTTAGTCGAAACCGAAGGTCAACTTCTACATAAATATTAATCTCTCAAGCGCGGTGCTGATGTGACTCCAACCTGATGATAGTTGTATTATTTTGATAAAAAATAATATTATTTCATAATAAATGATGTAAAAAAAAAATCATCATTTTCACATCACTTTTTGTGTGGATGTTGTGTACAACGTGTCCATGTGTTTTTAATAGGAAGGTATATTTGGATGCCTGGCATGAGGCTAATAATCCGAGTCACTCGCTAATAACTATGTTATCGAAAATATTTTTCGGATACATGTACATCTTCACACTGCTGATGTCGATAGCTTCTACATTGGATGGAAAATACACGTAGTCACAAGTTACGTGGTTCTAGAGGTTTTCACGTGTATCGAAATCACGTAACTCGAATAATACGTCTGTTTCTAAATTGCTATATTAAAAGATACGCTTTTTTATATATGTTTATGGAATTTAAATCTGTGACACTGAACACATCGCGCTCACGATGGTTCTATGTTTGCAGAAGTTACAGTACTGCTAAGAGTACTTACTGTAAGGATATCCGCTATAATAGTCGATGTTCATACATAACTTTCACATCAAATAATCGATAAAATATAAATCACTTTCCAGGATTCGTGAGACTTATGTTTAAGTGCATAGTACTTTGGTGAAATTTCTGTTGGAACTTTACTCTTGTTGACATTTCGTCGCTACATGAGTTTATCGGATATCCACGGTGGGTGATTTGAAAAACAAAATGTGTTTTTAATTGTTTAAGTAGTTCATACAATATTATATACTGTAATTCTATTTTATATTATACATATACTGTAATGTAATTTTTATAATACAGCAATCAATTGGTTTAGAGAAATAAGTTGTATGCATTTAAATGAAATTTTTATTTTCATCTCCTGAACATTTGTTAGTTGGTCTATTCGACAAATCAATTCTAAAATGACGATTTGTAAGCAGTCTTGTAATTCACTTGAGGAACCTTAAACCATTTGGTCATGTTTTCATATATATTTAGGTAGTCAGCATTAGAATCATACCTACGACTGAGAATCCACAATTGTTTATAACAAATCAAAATAATGACTGACAAAACATGCTTTTGAAAATATTGATAAGGAAATAAATTTACAATAGCAGCAAAGATGGTCAAAGTATTTGTAAAATACTCAGTAGTGGATTTACCTTTCGGTGCACGCCTAGGGCCTCAAAAATTAAGGGGCCCTCAAAATTGCCGAGAGAGCCTTAAACATTTATTTAATATTTAGATAGCACAAGTCTAAAAAACGAGAAAAATTATGCCTGTGTCCTCTTGAGTATTAAATTCGCCACTGGTAGTACTACAAATAAGAACTAATACTCAAAGTCGAAAGTATTTAGATTATCTATACTAATATTCTGTACCTACCTAAACATACAGATTTTAGGTTTTTGATATTATTGGGGTTAAATTGGAGCCGTATCTTTACGTTTCACATGCCTTGAAGCGGTAATAAACAACAAATATCTGAAAAAAAACCTTATACTTTCTATACTTCTTTGGCGCCAAAATAACTGTTACGTGGCATGTCTGAATACAAATAATAGCTAAAGAAAGAGCAACCATTTTGCTATCGATTTTTTACTTTTTAATTAATTTGAATTTATACTTTATTTCGGCGCAAAATGGTAAATATATAAAAAGAATGTCTAAAGTATTGCTCGGAGAATTAAAAATATACGTTTTCGTTTAACGAACAGGCCAAGTAAACATTATCGATTCATTGGGTCGCACCATATTAAATACGTTTTACGGATAAACTAACAATCAGTCCTTACAGGTAATACATCATAATACATATGAACACAATAGTAATAAATATGGCTTTTACTGGAATTTAATAAAACGTTGGGCATTAAAAGTAGTGTTTGCATGTCAGTCGTAATTGGGTATACAAATATTTTTCGTCACATGTAACGATGACACAATCGCGCTATGAAGCAACAACGTGTTCCCACGAATATTAGACCCGGTCTTTTATTATTTTTGCATTAAAAAACTCACTAGGGCTTACTTTCGGGATACGGCTCAGAAATTTGCGGGAATATTTCAAAAATATAAAACAAAGTCTTATGTTCGCAATTAAAAGGAAGTAATTATAGAAATCCATGTTTGTAGTAGTATTTTATTCATTTATTTGATATACTCAATTAACATATAGTAATAGAATCAAATTTTTTAAAGTATTATTTTTGGGGTAGGAATTATTATTTCAACCATTCTTAAAAATGGTGGCGTTTATTTTCAGAGCGGGCCTTATTTACGGGGAAACATAGTATTAATTCCTAAAAACAAAATACTACATAAAATATTTAAAAAATGTAATATGTAGTTTTAGTACGGTAGAACTTAATTTCCATGATAAATATCTCCCCGTTAATGTAGTTGTTAGCGTGCGTGGCTAGCGATCCGGGGGATGCGGGTTAGATTCCACATCCGTCGTCTTTTAAAAATCCATAAAGGCTGTACTGGATGGATTACAATTGTCTGACAAACAATTCTCTTGAAAAATAATCTGTCAAGACGTCTTCACATTACGGGGATCCATTTACTCCACTTTCGGAGTGGATATCTTCACACTGTGTAGATCCATATGCTCCACTCTAGGAGCGAACATGGTATAAAAAAAATACTTATAATCTCGACAGCTTAATTAACATATTGAGTAGTTTAAAGTGATAATTGTATCAAGGTGATGATTTGTCTTGCCGGTGAATTGATAGAAGAAGAATCGTTCGATGGAAAATTAACTGGGGAAAAAAATGAGTTGGAAAATCCCTCTACTCATTAATATGCCTAAAGTAGTCGACTTTCTCATTATTACAAATAATTTCGTTTCTGTACCTTTCCAATAACTACGAAACAATCATATGAATGCTGGTCGCTATTAACATTGAGTGTCACAATGCTTGGCGTGTTTGTGTTTGTTTGGTTAGTTCATAGTTTTCTGATAAATTTATTATCAAAATAGTTAAAAACAAAATCATTTAATATAAGATGGGCTGTCAATTTTTCAAAATATGGTATGTATGGGTTATTCGTTTCTAGTATTGTATTGAAATTACTGCGCCTTAAAGACCGTCTACAAATAAAAATGGCTAAATAGTATGAGAAAGAGTGTATATATAATTTCTATTGATAATATGCCAATTTTGCAGTCCAGTCTCGTTTGACTCAAATCCAAATTTCGTGAATTATTCACTCGTGATTGATCGTCTAAAAATAAATAACAGAAATATAAAAAACCGAAAACCATTTCACACAGTCGATGACCGTTGTCATGAAATGCGTTAAAATAGACGCTTTTCGATTGTCAAAAGTCCCACCTAAAACAACGTAATCGACCGCG
Organism: Rhyacophila evoluta; assembly: GCA_022683975.1. Taxonomy (NCBI): domain Eukaryota; kingdom Metazoa; phylum Arthropoda; class Insecta; order Trichoptera; family Rhyacophilidae; genus Rhyacophila; species Rhyacophila evoluta. Next base: position 3,025 of record JAGVSQ010011836.1, on the reverse strand, counting down.
GCCCACGCATATTTCTCTCATTCTTTCGTGACATAATTGTCTATAAAAGAATATCACACAATGTAAAAATGAGGCCCGCAATCCAACGAATGAAATACTTATTTTTTTAGACATTTCCAGACCGGATATAACACTCATGGTTCTCTATAACGTGAAGAAATTCCATTTTAAATAAAGTAAATTGCTTAAAGTAGTAGGAAAGTGTGTTCATATGCAGTGGCGGCTCGCGTATAAGCAGTGGAACTGCAGCATCATTTATTTAATATAATGAAAACTTTTTTCTTTAATTCTTTTTTTATACTTTTCGATATATAATATTCTTAAGTTAGTTAAGTTAGTCAGTAGCCATCTCCTAGCTCATGGAAAAGATACAATACTCTTTGTATGGAACTGTGCGCTTCACAGTTCCAGTGGTATGGTGTTCGACTGTTGTGCGCATGCAAGTATGAGTCATATATATATATGTGTGTAGCAGCAAAAATTGAACCTCCAACCTTTCATGTAAAGCAATTCACAAACTATCAAATTAAATACTATTATATCATTGTTTTGGGGTGATATTGAAAAATGCAAACAACGATTATTTTGCCTCTTTGATTATCATTTTTGATGTCTCGCACAATGAATAAGAAAGGTATGCTTGAAAATATTACAAGCTTTTTTTATGAAAAATAATTATACATAATAACATTTTTCGTACGAATTCGAAGAAAATTATAATAAAAAAAGTTTTGATTTTATCTAATATAAATACTTAGTGGATGACAGAAAGCTTCTAGGACTTAAGGAATGTTTCAAAATTGGTTAAATTGGAAATTTGAGAACAGATCGAGTGTCATTCCTGTGAAACTCAACATTGAAACTGTTTTACACGGTAACCAGACAACTGCACGGATGACAACTGCATGCATGATAACTGCACGCATAGAAAACTGCACGCACAAGTGCTCACAAGACATCTGCGCACACATTGAAGAGCTCACACTAACACAGAAATTAATATTAAGACATTTTATACTTAATTTACGCAATTATAGTATACGTAGATTTTTTATGTTTTATTTAAATAATATATAGTCATTTACTAAAAAATGTTTTGAAGAGCACTTGTCATGCGTGCGGTTGTCATGGAGCCGTATCTTGATGTTTTTGAGTCACACCAATTTATAATTTCACGTAATGCTGTTGTCAAAATCATACAACGCGTTCATTTGATTGGCAAGCCCTGCATTATACAATAATATCTACACAGTGCTAAAACAATTTTACAGAAGACGCGACATCTTGTCATTTTTATAACTGGCTCGGCCAGTTTGTAAATGATCCACAGCCAATAAGACACAAGAAAAACTCGTTTCTCGAACATAAAGGTTAGCTTTGCAGAAGTGAACATATTCGAATATGTCGTACAATAACAATAAATACATCTTTACTAACTTATAGATTTAACTATATAACAGGATTTCGTGGAATCGCCACAATCTTTTATTTCCTGTCGTAGCTGAATTGATAGCGTCGTGGACTATGAATGTATAGAGAACTAGTCTGAATCCTATCCATTGGGTGAAATAGCTATATTACCAAAGTGGATTTATTCCAATTTGCCAAAATTTTATGAAGAAAATTTTTTGTATTAAATAATCAGATAGTATTTAAAACAAAAATAAACATTGAAAAACATGTTATATGGTTCTTTTATACAAAAAATACTTGTTCAAAATGTTTTCCTTTAAGTTTTGGGATATTGGAATAAGTTGAATTTGGAAATATATCTCTCATAATACTAATGTGTATTTGAATCGAGAGCTTGAATTAAAATATTGCTTTTCGGCTTTGAAAATGTAGGATTATTTGAACTCTAAAATGTGAAAATTTCTCTTGGTCGACTAATTTATTATTTAATTGGACGTCCAGTTTTGCATAGATCAATTTTAAAAAATACAGCTATGATATTCGAGTCTGCAACTCCCGGCACTGAAGAATACGGGCTTGCCAATCGGACATCGTGAAGATCAACTGTTCTATTCTACCGCATAATAATATATTATAACTATAATGTGGACTGGGAAACCAGTATAAGCTTCATATATTTCCAAGAAATGTCTCAATTAGGTTGATAAAAAATACAAGACTCCACTGAGAAGAAGAGCGGATGGGATCCAGAAGAAAGCAGAGAAGTTGACAGCAAATCTGAACAGGGAGAACTTTTATGACAGAAGTGCTTGGAGTTGATAGTGCAGCTTGTGTAGACCACAGCGCCACTATATTAATTGATGACGTGATTATGATAAAGTAGGTATCCACTTAAAAGTCTAACATCATTGAAGTCGTATGTAATAACGAACGTTTGGAAGATGAAGAAAAAATTAATTTATTTGTGATGTATTTGTCATTATACTTATTGAAAGCGGTAGTTTTGGGTTTCTGGGTTTTCACTCACAGTCTATGCTTTTCGAACTATCTAAAAATATATAAGTTCTTAACTTTTAAATCAATTCATACATAATTAATATATTCTTGAGTTGTTTTTTTATCCAAATCTTCATTGCATAATATATTAATTTAAATAAAACGATTTTCTAATAAAGAATTCTTCTATATAACCATTAAATAACGAAAATATCCTCAACGTACCTACATTATATAAATAAAATAGAGAATTTTTAAATGTTGCCATGAATTAATTAGCAATAAAACGGAAATCTGCTCGTTTGGAATGATAATATTTCGCGTCCATGTCGTTATGGACAATATATTAAAACATCCATTTGAATCTACAAGAAGAAACTAGTTTTTTTTCACATATTATATACGTAAAGGTTATGTGTCGAATTCTAAATACTTGATTATAACAAAAAAATAAAACCGAATTTTGGATTCGCCGCAGACATTTTACGATAGTCCTTCGTACGGCTTGCAACATTTTAAAAACCGTGTCTAATATTATATTTAATTTTAAATATCTACATCAGCTAAAAACAATAATAGCGCTTCTTATTCACATGATATCTATAAAATCTATGAA
>JAGVSQ010011835.1:0-11999 GCA_022683975.1 Rhyacophila evoluta | reverse complement strand
AAAAAAATGCGTCGCCAAATACATATTCCTCTTCAGTTTTAAGCTACAATAAAAATGCATCTTTAATCCTACTTCCGCATATCCTTAGTCACTTGACTGCTCACTAAATGTTTCTATAATATCACATGTTCCTGAATCTCTTCCATATATTTTTTATACCATTTAAGACGAGAACGTGGAATATTTGTATATTTAAAAAATTAAATTAGTCCTGCGTTTTTGAATTTCATAAAATCCAAGTAGCTGTTTAACCTGAACTTAACTGAATATTTCGTCCCAAAAAAGGTCCGTTTATCATTCACATCACAACCAATTATGTTTATCCGAGGTGATATTATTGCCAGTTGAATAATAATAACATTATACTAATGTTACAGATAGGGCAGTTAACTAGTAAAAAAGAAGTTGGTTTTTTAAAAATTAACTTTTAAGGCTAGAGATTTACTCGAGATTTTGAAACAAATATTTGCTTTTTGTCATCAGTTACAAGTCTCTAGTATCTACCAAAACTGAAAATTTTATTATGCATTGGGTAAGGTGTTATTAAACATTATTAAAATAGAGGCGATGGAATTAATATGCCTTGCGAACAATTCTAGTAGGTGTACCGAAACCTTATAAAGACCAATGTTGATTTAACTATTTTAAATTAATCAGCTGATTTGTGAGAAGTTATTTGTCATGAATCTAAAACAAATAAAGTAAATCATTTCACGAATTCATTAAATTGAGACTTGTACAACAAATTTGAAGATTTATTATATTTTTTAATGATAACATTCTTAAAATACATATTTCCCCATTTTTTAAATTGTTATGCATCTAAAGTATTTCTCAACTAATCTTTCTAGCTCAAATTCTCTTTCTTCTAATTTCTAATATTATTCTAATTTTAAAACTACTTCCAAGTCATACCCCACCGTCATCTTAATCTTCCTAAATGAATGATGTCGATGATATTTGGCGAGTTTTTAGGATGCTAGATAAATTAGAATAAATGACAGGTCCGGCTTAAAAATTCTTTAAGCTTTCAGACAGCTTGGCCCGATACATGAGTAAATATTATATATTGAAATCAATGAACCCTTTACTACTTCAATTCGGTTTTATACTCTTTATATTAATCATATTTGAAGGAAAATTGTTTCATATTACTTTGAAAATACGTTTATTTTGTCTCTTTAATCATACTTTTATATAACCGTCCAATTTTGTAGTATTTTGTTTTTTTAGTATAATTTTTTTATCACTGTAAATAAACGACCAAGATTAAAGCTGTTTTAGATCTCTTATCAGACAGCTAACTATGTTTGGATATACAAATTTAGTGTTGCTTACAATAATTCTTTAAATAAATAAATGTCCTGTCGTCGATGACTTTTGTGAGTATATAGAAGTGATTAATGTACATCTGATACACAATTAACACCTTGGCCTAAAGTTCAATGTAGCGTAAACGATTAACAGATTATTTTAAATATAAGTTTTTTTAGTGTTGTGTTCGTGTGAATTTTCGTAAAATAATATGAATTATATTTTAAATATTTTTTTTATAAAACATTGCAGTGATTTAATAATTTAGAGACAAAGATGTATTAAGTAGATGGTAAAGTATAATATATATTATGTAAGTTGATGTATTATTGGTACCAGGTATTGATTTTTTCTATTTTTTATATGAGACGATATAAATTAGTTTCTAAAAAAGATGTTTTTAGTTTTTAACTTGTGAAATATATGGTGATGATTAATGTCATCCAATATTCAAGAAAAATGAGCGATGAATATAATATATTATTTATTGTGGTGATAATATAATAATCAGTTCCATTCAATATCTGCAAAGTGTAAACTTATAAAGAATCTTAATATTAATGGGTATAGTACAAAAGTGATTATTATGATTCATGAATTCATATGGTATAAATAAATTAATTATGGCATAGTCAAATGAAGAAGTCGTTCCTAGGACAACAATCAGGCTGGTCGATCAATGGATGTAAGTCGGGTGAGAAAGAATCGGTCCGTGCGCATATGCCAATGCAGGAGAATGTGCGACAACTGTTGAACCGTGTGCGTAAACCGCCGGGGCATGTGCAACATATGCCGGAGCATGCGCTACGTAAGTCGGTGCATGCGAAATGTAAGCTGGAGCATGAGCGACGAAAGCAGGTGCATGTGCAACAACCGTTGGAGCATGTGCCACCACGGCGGGAGCATGAGCCACGGCAACAGCAGCCGGATCTTTTCTGACAACAGCGTTGAATCCGTTAACTGAATCTGCAGCGTAATCAACCGTTCTTCTGGAACCGTCTGGCTCGACCAAGGAATATTGTCCTTGTACAGCGTCTCCCGAACGAGATTCGTGTTGGCTTTTGGAGTCACCGGTAATTGAATCGTGGACGTCGTAGGCGAAGCTGTATTGAGGGTTCGCGTCGTAGTCAGCGTCTACAGTTTTCACCACTATTGGAGTAATTACAGCTGCTCTGGTGACAGCTACGAGCGCCACAATGAATACAATCTAAAAAATAAAAAATATGTAACAATAATATGCGAGTATTTACATTATGTGAAGTTACTAACGTCCAATGGCAGTATATATTTAAATGATGAAATAATAAGCAAAAGTGTTGTAATAAAACGAAAAATCTAAAATAATGTGTTAAAACTCTTGAAAGATTTAATTAATATTTGATTATAATTTGATGACCGATAAAATGCTTTATTGTTAAATAAAAATACTTTTTAAATATGACACAAAAAGGCACACATATCCATCATAACTACAATAAATTAGAAGTTTTTATTTAACCCTTTAGTCTATCAGCACCTATTCGAATTTTAAATGAAACAAGATATGTATATTAAATTAATAAAATTAAATTCGTAATTTATAAAAAATAGCCTTAAATTCATATAATATTAGCAAACTACAATAACTCTCTTATGAAAATTTTACTAAAAAAAATAATATTGTTTTTTTATTTTGTATATTCAAATTAAAGGCTCCTAAGCGATAAATAATAGAAATACTAATAATAAGCACTGAAGCTTATTTAAGTCTTAGATGATTTTATTGGTAATTTAAATCAGTTTTAGTTTTGCTGTCGTGTATGTTCTACTGTGCGTATTTAAAATACGATATTATCAATTCATTTGTTTAAAATAGTGACAAATAATTAGTAAACAAAATTGGGATAGTGCTTAAAGTATGCGCTTGTAATGACTCATTATGTAAACGAATGTGTAAAAATCACTTTCTAATATAAAACAGTGACAAATGGATCATATGTGCATTCGAATGAATAACCAAGTCGTAATTTCCTTCGTAAACGGGGCCAACAGATTGTGGTTAAAAGCTAATGAATTTTTGCCATTGCCTATTAAATGCTCGGCACTAATAATGATTATGTTGTGTGTTTGACCTTACCAAACAATACCCCGTGATGCGAATGTTAATTATCAAATAATAAGTCGACGGATTGATCAATTTACCCGATTGGAATATTTAATCATTAAAGAATACCAAATGTCAATCAGCATTGCATAACGTTAATTTATATACCCAAATTTTGTGCCTTTTTACTCTGAAGTCCTCCAAAATTATTCTGATACTTTCTTTTACAGAACATTTTTCACGTTGTTTTGACAAATGAGTTTTCCCTTAAATTAGTTTTTGTTTTAAAATCCAATCACTTCATTTTGTTAATCTAATCGAACATACTATTTTAAAACTTCGTTTAAAATTTTATAAATAATATAGGCCCATAATCTCTATATTTGCTTAACATCACTAAAAGAGTTTTCCTATTTTTTCTTTTTCATGACAGATTAAAACATAAATAATAAAATCCAAATCTATTTCATAATGAAATTATAAGCATATTCTTTTTATTATTATTATCAATAATATTTTGAATCCTAGTTTTATTATTGAACATCTTCATTTAAAAATATGAAAACGGTCTTGTTCGTAATTGAATAATGTGTGTTAATTTATTCACACTGTGTTTTATTTAATTTTTTTCATTTACTATATTTAGAATTATTTGTAATACAAAGAAAATTTATATATGCAAGATTCTATATTGTATATATATATTAATAGTATTGGATTTCTTTACGTATATATTTCTACCAATGAAATCGTATATAATTCGGTATAAATTATTATTATGAAAAGTTTAATATTTAGAAATGGTTTGTTTTCAGGCAAACAGTAAGTTTATTTGAAAAACGTTATGGAACTAAAAATATGTGACTGTGTCTTTCAATAAAATTATGATCATTTAATATATACATAATTATGATTAGATTTATGAAAATTTACAGTGAAACATCGAAGCAATCTTGTACTGCGAAAATATTTGAAGTTGAAACATACCTTCATCGCCATTGTAGTTATTTAGTTATATATGATATTTTATTGGAAAATGAGAAAAGCCAAGAAGTGAGTTTAATTGAATACAAGTGTATCTGCAAAGAACTCAAGAGTCGATTTGATGAATCTGAATCAATTGTTGAGAGTTTAAATACCCTTTCATATCCCTTCGTAGATAGTGGTTATATCAGCTGATAGGAAGGGCTGTACACAATATGTCAATATCGCACATATTATGCATTATATCATAAGTTCGTTCATTGCATATAGGTGATCTATGCTGTTTTATTTAAATTTGAATTTTTACTATTGCGAAAAAGGATAAAAAGAATGATATTTAATCCTGCACGTAATAAAGGTTTTAATAATAATAAAACACTTTAATTTCTCACATCTTAAAATTTTGTAAAAAGCATTTAAAAAAATAAACCATTAAAATTCTACAGGCTGTATCTTAATATGCTATCTTTCGATACTTTTAAAAATGATCAAATTCTATGTATTTTCAATTTAGATAGTCTCATAAAATAGTTTTTACTCTTTCCTCGTGCCCCTTAACTACCTTAAATATTATTCGCATAAAATGAGATGATATTTTATAATATTTTAAAGATTTCTTAGTAGCTTTTTAATTCAATTTATCTTTTATAGCCGTTCGCATCCCATTATGTTAATCTATTTACTTAAACATATAGAACATTCAGATAAAATTTTATTTTTCATTAATTTTCACAATTTTTTTACAAATTTATATTTAATAACTTTAAATTAAGTTATCATGGAAAAAATATATTTACATTAAGAACTATGTAAGTATCTGCATATAATAAGTGATACATACATATAGGCCAACTATAACTTTGATTTGTAGAAAAATATTATAGTGAAAGAAACTATCTTTCACTAATAGCTTGACTGTAAAATTATGAGCGCACTCACATGGACTCGAAAACCGGGCGACGGTGTCAGATGACAGCATCCCCACGCACTTAATCTTATGTCGGTCGATGCGTAAAAATGCACTGAATGTGCCAATGCGGTAGCTTACTTAGGATTTAGTTTGAACTGAAATACTACTCCGCCATAGAATTACGCAATTCTTCGGAACTCATTTGCCAGTGGCGCTTAGCTTTAACTCAGTATGATTGACTTATCATTTATCGCGATAAACTACTCGTAAAATGTTCAACTTTGTAGAATAAATATACTCATATATTATACATTACGTAATACAAATTCTTATACCTATATATGCTTCCTTGAAAATATGATGACCTAATATCTGTATATGTGTTTTTTTTTTTTTTGAAAAATATCTATTTTTTACTTCAAGACGAAAATAAACAAACAAATTATGCACGTAGAACATTGAAACATACATACAAGGGTTTTCAATATTATTAATTCCGACTTATTAGTTACACACTATACTATATTAACATAATTTAGTTATAATATTGATAATGCGTGTCTTAATATCGTTTTGCTCGTCTTACTTTCCATATTGACTGAGGAAAAGAAAAATAACGTAACCCACATAAAAACAAAATACAGAAGGCAAAAAAAGGTTCGATTAATGATTTTGAGCCAACGTCAATATCTTACATAAGCACAACCGTAAAGTGCGTTAAGACTAAAACTAGTGCTTTATTTATTTATTCAATATGGTAATAATTTAACGATTTATTTAAAAAAAAAAGTAAAATTCATTAGATACAAGTTCCCTTTTCTGCTCGTAAATTCCACAAGTCTAAAAGTTAAATTTGAACACTAATTCGGAATTTTCAGATTAACTCCTTTTGACAGAACGTGTATTGAGTTGTTTAGATTTTGATATAATGATTTCGAATAAAAGCTGTTTTAAAAAATTGAGGGTCACATCCATTTTCCTTTCCAGATTCGACATCATACAGTAAAAGATTTTAGCCGATAGCCTGCGGAGATTAGTTCTTCTAATGTATATATGTATTTTATTTGAATGAAATCCGTGATTATCCACCTGATAGCGTGTGACAAAAAATAAGAATTATTATACCACGTCTTGCAATCAAAAGAAAAATCTTTTGTCAAAATAAAAAAATATTTTTTACTTTCATATATTCTCTTTTTTTACTTAAAAATATTAGAAATACTTGAACTTATACTTTAACTAAGGACATGTATTTAATCTTCAAATAAGTCTTCTGAATTTACATATATTACCCAACTATTATGACAATGTTATATTCTATTTCGATAATACTTATACTGTATTTTTGTAAAAAGATTTGCATCACATTATTTGTCATTTTAATGGAATATGAACACTCATATTATTTCTTGTTTCAGTCAATGTGCGAGATTTCAAACCTTACTAAAGAAACTAGTCAACCGTACAAGTGACAACTAGTATGTGAGCAAATATCATGAGCGATCGACTTTGATAACTATCTCAGATTCAATAAATATTATTACCTACAATTATAGTATTTAATTTATTTTGCGTGAAATTTACATATATCAGCAATGATATTTATACGGTAATTATGAAGTGTATTCTTAATATATAGAATTAATGTCTACAATATGAGATTATCGCATGATGAATCGGTCTATTTTGTATAGAAAATATAAGTGGCACTATCATATCATATCTAAAATAACTAGTTAAAATTTTATCGACAATATAAATTGACACATAGATATTAATTTTTAATGTAACTTTTCAACCACCGCGAAATGGAGTTTTACTGAATGAATGTAAAGTATTAATTCAATTACATACTCATATTTAATTGATACGGATTATTTCATTCTATTATTAATGTTATGGGTTATCATGCTACATGTACTATTGAAGAACTATTTAATATTAATTAACTTCACTAAAAAATAATTGTGCTTAGTAAACTTTCATTAAGTATCTTTATTTATTGTTGATAATGTCTTCTGTGGTGAAATTATCGATTAATATACATCAATAACGTCTATATTATATTTAACGTACACGAATTATATATTTTATGTGACATTACACTTAAATGATATTCATTGTTTTTTAAGCGATTAGTTAGGTTACCATTCAAATAAGGCGTATCATTACGTATATTAAAAAACCATTTCCTTTATAAAATAATGCAGTAGTGTTTTATAAACTGTCGATAACAATACCTAAAACTATTTTACAACAGTAACGGAGACTTGTTTCTTCAACAATGATAATTATAAAATGTATCTTATCGATTAAGCTGCATTCGGATGACATTTAATATATTCTAGAATTTTGATACCTTTCTAATGCAATCGATAATCGATTAATTATGTCAAGAACTATCGATTTCCAGAGTTATAATTCTGAACTGCATTATTTGTAGTGTCAAGTGTCTCACTCTTTTACATAGGTTGAATTTTGAAAGTGTGGATTTTCAATATTTTAAGTAATAAAGGAAATTATGTTATATATATCATGCATTTATTCTCTCAAAATTATTTGCATTAGTATTATATTAATTTATTATATTTAAAAATATACTTTTTGCAGTAGGTATTGTATGTCAAATCAGTTATAAAACTACATATTATAGTTGATGTTGTTGTTGAGTTTCAAATGCGTGTTTTATAAATAAATCTAGCGAAATTGATCCAACTAAAAATTAGTAAAACTTTTAGGTAGTGAACTAATAACTATAAGAAACTATACGTATATAAGATTTGTTAATAACTGACTTATACCGTCAATCATGTTTAGTCTTGATTATGGTATCAAAGACACGGACTACAGTCCAAAATTATGTCTGTATAATTACTTATTATTCTAGATGTTTCTCATTATAATATCTTTTTTTCTGATAAACGCATTGATTTTGCTTGTAAAATAAAAACTTTCGTAGCTGTGAGTTTTTATATTACAAAATAATTCAATATATTTTTTTGAAGACCTCAGGCGCAGAAAATATGATTTCGAAGCAATAATATCCGGTTCTCATAACAGAGTAAAGTCATATACTGTAATATGTATGACATACTCGTACATACACAATACCTATAATAAAAAATAATATTATAAACGATCTTTCATACTAATGTATGATATACAACGTAAAAACGTGAATGCGTGTAGCCAACACAACTAGGATCTATAAAATCAAACGGTGTTATTGAAAATAATTAAATTGCTTATTTAATTAATATGTATTTATAATCGATTAAAAACCAATCAAGTAACTAAGATTAGTTCTAATCAATGTCTTTACCACATAAAAACTATTTTTATAACAAGAGTTAGCCATTTTTACCATCGTTGAAAGTTTATTTTTCATTGTGATCTAATCGATATAATTAAAAAAAAAAAATGTATGAAAAAAGCTTTTAGCATTTTATCATTATCTGCGGTCAATCAAAGTTTGCAATTAAATGTCTATGATCACACTCAATTAATTTATATTCGTAATATTTCTCTCGAAAAGATAACATCGGATTTATCAGTTACAGGCAAATTCTGTACATTCTCTGTACTCGTGAGATAAAGAATCCAGTTTATTATTATTGCACGATATTTTGTTGCGGTAGTTTTTGTATTGCATTCTCAAATGTATTATCTGACACTTATATCATTATTTAATTGAATATGGTCATTCAACACTAAGCTAATTCAGTATCATAACTTTTGTGTCTCCCAAGTATTAATAAGAGCTGCTGCTATAACCTACATCCACTGGCAGTTGGCGTAGCTTGAATTAAATTACAATTTGTTAGGCATTATATAATATTTAAAAACATGTATAGTACTTTGTTAAAATTTATGATTAACTATAAAATTCCTTTATATACTAAAGATACAGTAATTATGTTGAACAATAGCTACTGTAGTGACATGTATTTAAAATAATACTGTTATAATAAGAATATCATATAAATAAAAAAATATGTATTATATACGTATGAAAAAATACTATAAATTCTAAAAATATAATCTTACGAATTGCTTACACACATAATTTACGAAAATATATATTGCACTAGAATGTCTTATAAAAGAGGTAACATTTAATTTTTTGTTTTTAATATAGTATTATCTGAGAAGCGGGGCAATTTAATGTAATTTACGATAAACAAGAAAAGTTTATGATTAGACGCAAGATTTATATTCTTCCAAATTGAATTAATACTTCTCTTAAGTGCTTTGAATCATCAAAGATATTTGTTCGTCGCGGTAGTTGATTTATATCGAAGATTTGTCGAAAATATTTTTTTTATAAAATGCAACGTATTTTAGATAACTTTTTGCAGCAAAACCATTTTTAGGCCGTTCCGTACAATTCTTAAATATAGATTTATCAAACGAAATGATATATATGAATGTTAATATCGTACGTATTTAATTTTTTACATAAAACTGCTTAGCTTAACCGTATAACATATTTTTAAATATAGAAATAATTTAAAGAACGATAAATTAATATAGTGAACTGCTGAGGAGAAAGGTCGCGGGTAATAGAAAAACATGGATAATCCGAACAATCAATAGTTAGTTTGATTTTAAAATTTAATGTATTAATTCATAATCCAGACTATAATTTACTTATTACGTACTATTTATAAAAAAAACTACAATTCGTTTTTTTATAAATATTAGTAAAAAAAATATTAGAGCTATAAAATCATTATGTTCACATTCTCACAGGTCATCGGGTACTGAAATTAATATAAAAAATATTATTTTTGAAGCACTGATGATGCGTACCCGAATAATCGCGAATACTGTGTGGTTATAAAAAAATGATTATTCTAGAACATAGAGCTTTTATATGTCATATAAAAATATTTAGTAATCTTTAGTAGCTTGTATATCGAAGATTTATATTTTGATTCATAATCTGTGTAGTTTTGTTTTAGTTTCAACATCCGGTATATAATTCTATTAAAAGTTGAAAATTTAAAATTCCATTCTGTCAAAGGCAAAAGGTTTTTTTTTGTAGAAAATCTAGTAATACTCGTTATGGTAATGCTTACATCTAAAGATAGATCATGTCCTATTTAAAATATGTGCTCTGATTTGGTTTTGCATGTTGAAACAAATAACTTGAAATCGTCAAAGGCTTTTTTATATGACAAAAAATAAGTGTCATTGCCACAAAACGTACTCGACGACTGTCGTCTCATGAATAATCATCGACGTTAAGGTGGATTGTTTGTCCCAACATCTCAGTAATATTTATGTTCTAGTTTTTAAATTTTTGCTTCGTGATTTAAGACCCAATATATGAATTATGTTTTGTTGAATTAAGTTATAGCTGATAAATATTATAGTAATGTGAATACAGTATTATTGGACAACATGTAAAATACTTTGGATATTTAAAAATCCAGCAGCTGTAAGACTCAAACCCCGCAGTCTTCGGCTCCAAATCGTGCACGCTAACCTCTCGATTATTGGGAGACAGTCTATGTCACCGCACGATTTTGTCACCTGTTTGAAGAGCTTTCTGTGCAAAGTACTAATTAGTTTTAACTTTAATAAGGGCTAAGATGGCTAACCATACAATCGAATATGTACTTTAATTGGTATATATGTAGTAGCTAAATTTCATGTAATCTAGGAATTATATTTTCTCGATAATAAAAACCATAAACACAGTGTAAATGTGATAATTATTTTAAACAAACAATCAAAACAAATGAGTTATATGATTTACTTAGTACAATATTAGTCATTACAAACAATATCCATCTATAATACAAAATGATCCTCTGGTGTTAGCTTTTTCTTCTAATTTATTTATTTACATTCTGTATCTATCTCAATGTCCCAGTATGTAAATAATTTTGTTAATATGCTGATAAATAATCGTTCTCAACAAATGTTGCTAAAATTATTTCATTTTAATATTGAAAAAAAAAACGACGCAAATTAGTTTGTAGTTGTCTTATTGAATGTAATAATATATCACTAACATTCTGTTTACTACTTATAACAAGCGGTATCAATCATATTTTATCGAATATGAAAATTGCGTTTGATATGAATCTTTCCACGAGAAACCAATCAAAATAGATCTTGTATTCATTTTTTTTTCTAATTGAAAGTGTAATGTTGTGTTTTGATAATTTTATATTAGGTTCATGATGTGGCACTTTTGCCAGATCGTAATGTTTATCACATGGCACGTATCGGTCAGCGATCTACGATTTGTATCCCTGTATTAAGTATTAATGCTATTATTAAATTTGATTATATGAGAATGCGGATAATTGGACTGATTGCGGTTGAACGGTTGATGTATTGTATACTCTGGTTTAAAAATAACTGAAAACAGTAATATTTGGATATGATTTCGTCTTTTATTAATATCACACCAAAATGTCAAGTCCAAGAAAGAAAATAAATTTTTCATATTTAAAACTGTAACGAAAAACTTCCGCTATTTCACACCACTTTCTACGTCTCTTCGCGTGCGGAATATTTATAACTACAAACTATAAAAAACATTTCGATGAATTGTTTTTCACGAGAATTGGTGGTCAAGCAATCGATTAATTACTGCCGCTAAGGTGTCTCAGCTTGATCTTGTTAAGCAGCCAAAATGTCCATGTGACTGTCCAGAACAGGATGCTAATCACATTCTGTGGGAATGTCCAA